>JAQFXN010000055.1:0-33598 GCA_034693365.1 Liacarus xylariae | reverse complement strand
ATATAATCACAATCGGTTATTATCACCTGATTTGCTCAGCACCGACGATGTGATTATAAGCGGGTCATAATGTATTTATATATTTTCAATCTTGACTTCAGTTTTAGGGAAGAGTATAAGGAATTGACTCTACTTTTAGAAAACTAATACTAATAATATTACTGAACTCATAACACACCTCATCAATACGGATGGCATCCAATACCTAGTGGGACATCAATAACATAGTTAAGCACACATGTGAACACATGGAGGGATAGAGAGATAGAGATGGATAGAGTAGTGATAGAACTGGTAAATTTATGCCTGCTCTGCATTTTATAACATTATTCAAGTCTTACAAACGTTGATATAAAGAGAAATATTGAGAGAAATAAAATGCAAAGTTTGTGATTCAGTGAATCGCGCACTGAATATAAACAAATATTTCCTTTTGTTGTGAACCTAAAGATCACTTCATTTAAAACTCACGTATTTTTTGTCTGAAATTTTTGTACACAATATATATACAGTAAAGTGCGAACTGAGATGGATAAAAGTCAAGAATAACTGCGAAAAACAAACGGACAAATACATCGAATTGAAAACGTATACTATCGAGACAGGAGTGGGAAAGGAGTTTTGCATAGATATATATATTTATACAATACTGGATCCCATAGACCTCTCTCTCCCCATTTGTTAAAAGAAAAAAATTTGCATTTATTTATCTTAGAGTAAGTGAAAAAAGAACTTTTGTGTAAACATAGAGTGCGAATGACAGAGCAGTGTATGTTTGTTAGTGAGTGACAGGAAATTGTAAGATAGATAAAGAATATAAAATAAAGAGAAACCTAAAAAATTCTATCTTTATATTAGCTTTAGGTTTGAGGAAAATGAATGTAAGTAACAATTTTCTGATAAATAAAATAGAAGAGAAAACTTTACTTCTATTGAAATCTAAATTATATAAAGCACTGACAAAATATAAAGTGCTTAGGAATTGACTCATGAAAATACACATCCATTGATATATAATATTTCATTTGTGGAGAAAACATGTAATGCTTTCTACAAATTCATAAACACAAGAAGAAAAAGAAAAGAAAATGAAACGAATCTCTCTATTGAGAGGACGAAAAAGAATAGAAAAATTTCTTCTAATGTCTACAGAATTTTATTCTTTGGTTTCTTATATATATTTTATTTTAACAAATATATGAAATTCTAAGTCTTCTCTATTGTATATTAAAAAGAGCAGTAAATTTGAATTTTTAAATTTTTTTTCTTCTTTGAATAAATGAATGACTGATGAATAGAATATATACAGAATTTTTTTTATACATTCATATTCAGCAAAAAATTATACTAAAATATAAGTATAGAAAAAAGTTTGTGTTTGAATATTTGGTGAGAAAGAGAGACTCTATTCGGTAAAGTAAATGTTTGTTTGTTTCACACGTCATGTTTGTGTTGAGAAAATATACTTTCATTTATAGTATATATAGAATTTTCTTCTGCAGACATTTTATTGATAGATTGGTATTAGTTGTGATAAAATAAAAGTTATTACTTAAATAACATTCTATACCTTTTATAGTAATAAAGTGTTTTAGTAATAGGAAAAAGAGAGAAATATATAATATCAATATTTGAATCTATGGATACTATTTCTGACTACTGAAATGAAAAACAGTGTGCGAGAATTGAATTATAAGTACACATTAAAAGTTTGACAAATGATAAGGAATAATATAGATTTGAATAAGAGATTAATTTCTATTCTGTATTAACAAAACGAAAAAAAATGAAATCAAAATTCATATAAACAGACGTATATTTGATTTGAAAAAACAAATCAAATATTCAAATCATTATTTGAATAAAAAAAGGAAAAAAAATCAATATTTATTGATAAGAATCCGCATATAATGGTAATGAAATATTAATTAATATTTATTCTATATTTTACACAATGTTATCGCAAATTCTTTAAATTTTTATTTAAATTCTTGTTTAAAAAGCTCAGCAATTATTCTGCAGTTATAGTATGCAATGCTTGTAATGAAGAGCACAAACCTCTAGATCTTCTATAAATAGCGGATTCGGCATAATGTGTGGCCTTAACCCCTGGATGTGGTCCAATGTTGGGATGATTGTTCGAAGATCGGGATGAGGTTCCTGTGGATGAACCGGACGCTCGATCGCCGATACGTTCGTACTGTCGATCAGAACCGATAACATTGTATTCGTCTGTTTCGCTATCATCTGAATTACGGTGTGGTATATGTGGTCTAATGTGATCTCGCGATCGATTTAATCGTGCAATTGATTCCATTGTCTATTTTTTTTGTTTGGAATGATTTTGCTTTATATCGAATCTCGCATTTAATTTAATTTGAAATTTTTCTATTTATTTGTAGCAAAACTGTTGGCAAAAAAAAGATAAATAAAATAATCAATAAATGTCTACAAAAATAACTAAACTTAAAGCTTATTTAAAAGCCATGTTTGCAATGAATTTAATATTTATTGAACTAATTTAAGCACAATTTGTAAATTAAAGAATTAATTAATTATAATAAAAGCAAAAAAAACAGATCATTAATAGTGATTTGCACTAAAATAGATAGAAAGACAGAATATTCTGTTTGACATAAATTCTGGATTATTAATAGATTTTAATGTCTGCTAAATAAATAACATTCAAAACAAATCGATTAATTAAAATAAAGTCAAAAAAATATGAATTCGAAATAAGATTTCAATTTCTAACAATTATAAACCGAAAAAATGATATATCATTTTAGAAACCTATTATTTTTTGGGTAATTTCTTTTATAAATGAGTGCAAAAATGTCTTTTCACAGGAAATTTCATTAACAATCCGTATTGTTTTAGTTGATTCCTTTGCTATGGTATGGTCTGGAGTGACAACAGTAATAGTTGTCGATTTGATAGCATAACAACCGAAAGAAAATATTATTTTTCAACACTATTAAGACATTAACTGCAAAAACGAATGGAAAGAAAAGAAAAAAGAAATATTATATTTTTGTTGGTTTGGGATATCGTCTCTGACTGTATGGTTGGGGCACAAGAAGTAATTGGACGACTGCATCAATAAGTTAGCTGTTTATTACATTGTATGGCATAATAATAATAATAGAAATGATGGTCACTATAGCAACCCATCCATTGCTCTGGCGTTCATTTGCGCGTAAAAGATATATACCATATATGAGCGTTGGTATGAACTGAAATGAGAGGATAGGATAGAAGATCTGCACAGAGAAAAAAGTCTGCAAAGAATAACAATTACTCATTGGAATGCATTGCATGACAAATGAATTTAACGAGAATTATCTGCACAATACCAGATGCAAAAGACGTATAGCTATAGCACAGTTTGGCCATCAGATACCACTCCATAGCCCTTTCCCCTTATGATTAGGCGAATAAGAGAACAGAAGGACTTCTAAACACTGAGAGAAGAGATCTGACACTAATGCCAATTGCATACAAAATACCAGTTGCGGTAATTCTTGTGCTCAACCTATTCAGAGCTCTTTTTCATTTTAATTCTGCGCTAATATTTTAATTCTGTACAGGAATTATGTCGAATAGATAGAGAAGTTCTTGTGTGCAAAATGAGGTCATTATCAGAATTGACAGATCACTGAATCAAAAGATTTATTATTTGATAATATTTTATTCGCTTTACAATTATATTTATATACTGTATAAGACGAGAGGGATAGGGAAGAGAGAGGAGAGAGGGAGGGAGAGAGAGAGAGAGAGAGGGGGAGAGAACTCTAAAAATAGAAAATTCTTATTCGGAATCAATAAGATTAGAGAATATTCTGCAGAGAAATGGTTGTATAAGAAATATATGACATTTAATAGGAAAGAGAGTCAGTCAGTCATAGAGTCAGAAGAAATCAAAAGACAAATCAAATTACATATAAGAAAAATTCAGTGATTCACTGATTTCAATACAAGAAAATTTTGTTCAGCAATACTTGAATATTAAAAATTTTTGCAACAAATTCTTTGTTCCCTATCTTAAGAGAAAACTAAAAGAACCTTTTTTGATATATTTTTAAATATAAATGTAAATTTCATTTTATTGATTTATTTATATATTATAAAACTTTCTCTTTCGCTCTCTTCCAGTGCTTCACTAAAAATATTATATATTAAATCATATTATGTATGGAAACGAAACAAAAATTTTTTGTTTTTACTGTAATCTCTATTTTACTGTATATTATTTGTACCCATTTTTTTGCTTACAGTTAGAGGAGTTATGTTTTGTGTTTATATGATTTTTGTACAGCAGAGCAAAGAAAAAAAATATATAATAAATTTGTCAGAACTTTAATACGTAAAGGAATCATAAAAATGAAAAATAGTTATAAAGTCATCCCTAAACTTGTAGTTTGAGATAATTTTTTTCATTCTCTATCTCTTTCTTTAATAGATATTGTTCTGCAGAATAACAGAAAAGTAGTAAAAAAGAGAGAAATCCCTGTTCTTTGATATTATATCTGATGCAAAAAGATTTTTCTGGCGATTGGATCAAAACCTAATATATATATAAATTTTTGTGTTTAGATATCTATCTGTAAATGCAATACACAATCAAATGGCATGTATTCGATGGTTCTGTAGGTTTTTTTTCTCCTCTGTTGATGGTTTGGGTATTGGAGTGCAAAACCAATTTCGTTTTCGAATACAATATAGAAAATAAGTATTTCTTTCGATTTCAATGTTTTTTTGTTGTTATTGTATAGCATTGTGTTGTTGTTGTGCTATATTGTAAATGCTATTTGCAATCAATGCCTTTATTGGGATATAGTATTTAGAGTTTTGATAGTAAGTGTGCTTTTACTATACGATAGTTTAGAATTTTTTAGTTTAGTCTATGAATGCAATCACAAAATACAACAATAAAGAAATAGTGGAATACTTTTTATTTGTGTCAAATCAAAGTTCTATATATTGTATATATTTTTTATTATAACTTTTTATGGATGGCATGAGTTTTGAATTTAGAAGTGAATGTGTTTTTATTTTTTTACATTATATACTTTTTTCTGGTATAGAATGAAAGCAATTTGTGATTAGAGTGAAAGCAATACAGAAATTTTGAAATCAAAAAACATTTTTTATCCTTTTTTTTATTTCTTTCGATTTGAATTGAAATTCTATTAAACTTTTATTCATTTATTATAAGTCAAATGATTTGATTAGAAAAAGTAATTTTATGCGAATCCTAATAAAAATCTGAATTTTTATTCGCAAATAATATTATAAATTGAAAATAAATTGAGAAAAAAATTATAAGAAAACAAATTAAATTTTAATCTATACGTGAAATAAAATTCAATTTGCATACAAAACAGAAATTATCAAAAATGAAAATCAAATCAAAAAATTTTAAGAATAAGGAAAGAAAATATAGAAATAATATAAGAAAAATCTAAAGAAATTCCGCCCATTTCTAGGACAAGGATTAGAGAGAGAGACAACTGTAAGAAATCGATAGAAATTTATGTACATTTGAGTAATACTAATACTAAAGGAAAAGAATAATAGTTATAAACATAAAAAATAATGAATCAATAGAGCGTAAAAATAGTATTACATTATTCTTAGAGAATATATATCTTATATAAAGCAATCAAATCAATGGCTAAACCGTAAGCTATTTCTCTCTATCGATATATTTCCCTGTTCCGTTTGGTCGGTCACGATGTGTCCATTGAAAATCGCAATTCAAACGGCACAACACATTTGCGAAAAGGCTATGGCGAGAGTGCAATAAAGTATTGCTCTTTTATTCTACACTAAACAATATTACGATCACTACTACTTTATTCGCTAAAACTACTACTAATATTCATCTTCAGTCACACAGAATATATATAAAACTCCGAATCCAGCGTTACATAAGTTAAATAAAAAATAACGTTATTTTCTTCATTCATGCGAACGGATCACTGACTATAACCCAAAGGAGAGAAGAGTCAGAAAAATCTGTACAAGAATTACAAAAATATATACTCATATATACAATATATAGAGTAAGAATATATAGTAATATATAGACTGAAAAATTTGATCCATAAATCGTAGCGTAAAACTAATTCAATAATAAATCCTGTGCTCTGCCTCTCCACTACTTTAAGGAGATTGGAAATTGTGCTCTACTCTAGTAATAGTTGTGCTAAGAGAGAGCACATGCAGGAAAATAAGTTAGTCAACTAAAGTGCACAAACATATTACCCGAGCTGTATATTACCAATTCTGAATGCCAGACCACTACTAACCCATCGAATGGCCGTTTTCGGGGCCAAAAATGGTTAAATGAACAAAATTTTTCATATACTGAATGTTGAGTATTATATAAAACTCAATAAAATCTCTGTTATATAACTTTACTTATTATACAGTAGTAGTACTTTAGTGGCGATACAGTTCACTCTCCAACTCTTAAATGATAAATAAATGTTTGATTTGGTTTTGGGTTTTTTTCACTGTCCCTACAAAAACAGAAAATTGATTTTCTATTTTATTATTATATTTATTACTATTATATTTTCACTCAAATCACCAAATATTCTCCTTTTCCCAATTTCGACTGTAATAGTAGTCAATAAAAATTGTATTAAATTTTAAATCTAATATTGTTTCTCCATTTTTTAGAACTAAAAATAAAAATTATTCTTTTGCTTGACTTCAAGATTATTGAAATAAAATTTCAACTGAAAAAAGATAATCAAATTTGATTTCATGGTCAGTGCAGTACCGACTACTCCAAAAAACAGAAAACGTGAACAAATCAAAAAACATTAAGAATAGTAAAAAAATATATTATAGGGGAGAAGAAGAATATTCTGTAATCTATTTGTGTAATAAAAATGTTATTTTTTGAATTGTACAGACTTTGAGCAAAATAAAAGAAATTGCATTTTGTTATGCATTAGTTAACAATCGAGAGATTCAAAACCGAAATAATGTAGGGATGAGTAGTAAAGTATGAATTGTATTATATAAGAGAGTGAGTGAATGATTTGAGCCAAATATCAATTTATCACAAGAATAATGACTTTATGTCTCAGTACAGGCAATAATAGAAACGCTGTGCACCCAAACAGTGCTCCGAACAGACATTCAAATTACTACACAAAAATTTCATATATAAAAAGAAGAAAATGATCAGAATATATGCAAAAGAATATATGTAACGACAAATGTATTTGCATTTATTATTATTACTATTACACTGTATTCTCCCATTTATTACCCATTCATGAGAAGGAATGAATAGTAAAAAAAGAGCGAAATAATAAAAATTTTAAAACTCATAAAAGAAACTGAAATATAAAACTTATAGAAAATATTAGGAGAGAAGAGAATTTAGTGATTTTTAATAGTAAATTATAAATAGAAGTTTATTAGGGTTTTGGATAGTATTTTCTATTTTTCTAACAAGGAGAGTAACCCCGAGCGCCGCTTCGGATTTGGTTCAAATTTTTTTCTGAATACCTTATTTAATGTATGTAAAGAATTTCTGTTCAAATTGATTAACAAAAAATTTAGCCCCATTATGACTTATTTGAAATGCATATATTTTATACAGTTTAGTGTGTGTTTTAAGTCTGCAAAGCTATTCAATTTGATAAAATTAAAGTATAAGTTGCAATCATTTCTAATATGACAATTCGAGATAAAATTTACTAACCAATATCAGCAATTGAGACATGGATATTGAGTAATTGGCATATACTGAAACTTTTAGTAGAAATATTTTTAAACTCGAATATTAAATTGTTTTAGAGATAAGCTGAATCAGAAAAACCATTTAATATTCGAGTTTGCCAATATTTCTACTAGTTTCATGAGCCAATTAGTCACAATCTATGTCTCAATTGCTGATATTCGTTAGTAAATTTTATCTCGAATTGTCATATTAGAAATGAGTGTAAGTGTGCAATATCTTGTGAATAGGGTATATTAATTTAAAAATTTACCAAAAATTTTCGTGAATTCATCACTTTCTCCTACTCAAAATTAACTTTACCTTATATGTAGGCCACAAAATAATTTTCAAATTTTTTTGATTGTGGGGCTGGAGTTAAATAGATATTTGAAAATGAGACTTTTGGTCAAATTTACCAGTAAATCAAATTTTTAACAAGTAATAACTCGAAAACCATAAGAGATAAAAATATGGTTCCTATTGTCAAATTGTGCCATCTTACCACCTTTATCTAATGAGATTAATAAAATCCCCATTTTCCTAATCCGAAACTACCTTTATATAAAATTAAAATAACTTGATTTTAGCTCTTTTCTGGTGAAATTTTTAAAAAGTATTTATTTTTTAAAAAATCCTTAACTAATAACTATCATCATGATACAATTTATAAAATTATACTTTAATTTTATCAAATTGAATAGCTTTGCAGACTTAAAACATACACTAAACTGTATAAAATATATGCATTTCAAATAAGTCATAAGGGGCTAAATTTTTTGTTAATCAATTTGAGCAGAAATTCTTTACAATTTTCACATACATATACAATAAGGTATTCACAAAAAATTGAGCCAAATCCAAAGCGGCGCTCCGGGTTACTCTCCTTGTAAGTTTTATACTTATTCTGATTATTCATATATAATATGTGAATATTTATGATATAATAAATTTTTTAGTTACAAATCGCTACCAATTTTTGTTGTCTCTCATATCATATTTTCAGTTCTAATTATATTCAAATTCATAGCACAGTATGTGTTTGAGTAGTAGAAGAAAGAATAAAATATAGTTATTATTTTTTGGTGAGGGGGTGGTCAAGCTTAGACCAGATAGAAGAGGCAGAGGCTAATCATATCATATTATTCGTCAATCAAAAAGCGGAATAAACAATAATCTATAAAACTATAGAATTAAATTTTCTTTTCTTTTCAACAGGGTAATTCTAATTCAATGAGCCTCCTTGGCCATTTCTAGTTTGTGATGAAGAGTTGGCAAAAATAATGTGACAGCAGTTTAAAGTGGTTTTGGCATAAAGTTTTCATAAACACGAAATTGTAGTTTTATTTTATATAATAATAAGTTGTGTTCTCATGATATGCGATACGCATATAATGATCACAGAATCTAATGATTTTATAATCCATGTCATCCTATTTTATCCATTCTATACCATACAATGTTTATGCATTTGTGAATTTATGAATTTAATTAAAGCTCTGATTATTTTTCATTAGCCATAAGTCCAATGAAGTTCACTAAAACTTCATAAAAATAAATTATAAGTTATTTAAATTATAATTCTTATTAAAAGTGTTAATAATAGAGTTTGTAGTTTTCGGTTTAACAAAAAATATAAGTATATAAATTAGTTTATCTAATATAATATAAAACAAAAGTTATAAAATATTTTCTCGTATTTTATTTATGCTTTAAAAAATGTTTTTATCAATACTTTAAAAGTATGAATGTTTGAAATGAGATGAGATAGGGATGAGAGGCAGAGGATAGCCTAATGACATGTATTGACACATAGAAAGATGGAATCGGGAGGGAAAGAGAGGGTGGGAAATGAAAAAAAGACAAAACTGGGGAAATGTAGGAACAAATCTCAGTGGGGCTGACAAATACACACATATAGTCTGATAGGGACTGTTCTGTCGATCTCTCGACGACTGTATTTTACATTTTATGCTTTAGTAATGTTTAGCAGTGATGCGAAACAATTGTTCACAAAATATATGCCATTATATGTATGAAAGATAGAAATATATACATAGAATATGCGATTAGATATATATGAAAATGGATTTATACAAATGGAATGAACAAAAATGGGCAGAGGATAAAGTGGAGGACAATTTATCACAGAAATGCATATAATTCACAGCTATTATTCTCATATTATTATATATTAGAATATATAATATAAGCACTCAAACCATAGGAGAAGAGATGTTCTCCAAAGTATTGATAATAGCTTTCAATAACCAATTGATTGTTTATATATAGAATCAAATATACGTTTCTTATATTGTTTTACTTTTTCTCAATTATTGCTTTAATACCAATGCGTATAAACCAATGCCTTATTTTACATGAAAAATAAATGAAAGCCTTTATAAATAGAATGTTTTAATTTTAAAGCATATAAATGACATTTTAAAAATTTTAAGATTTCCTGCACAAGAAAAAAGTTTTAAAATTTCTCAATTTTCAAATCAAATCACTGAACAGTAGAAATGATGTATTAAAATAAAATAAAAAGTTTTTGTATGAATACAAATATTTATAAATAGATTTTTTCATCTGAACTTACAGTTAAATTATGCGAATCATTATTAAAAAATATTTATATAATAAAATATATTATATATTTCTCTTTTATCAAATAAAATATATTTTTAGTCTAAATTCATATTCAAATATATATATATACTGTATATAACTTATATAATATAAGTTTTGAAATTTATTTCCTTTCAAACAACAATTTACGAAACATAATTTTATCCTAAAGTAGAGTTCATTTAAGAAAAAAAATTTATTTATAAAAATATTTACAGAATAAAATTGTGTATTAAATGAGTCGTAAAAACTGATATAAAATAGAGAAAATATAAAAGTCGTTAAACTATGATTACGACTAAACAAATACACAAAAAATAACTTATTTACTAACAAAAGCTAAGGAAAAAATTATATAATCTTTATTGAAATTTTATTACATATTCTCAAACAGAATATTCTTCTCTGTCCGACATTTTCCTAAAAGAATTCATGAGTACTATAGCTAATAGACATTGAGAAATATATTTTTTTGCTGTTGTAAAAGTAGAACAAAAATATAATTCATTCAAAAATAATGGTTTAATTGTTTTCGTCTGGAATTTTTCAGATCTCATTCAAAATAAATTCAATTCTATTAAAGCATTCAATTTAATTGATAAATATTTGTTTTGATAGAGAAAATTAAGGCTAAAGTAACTGATATTTATTGATAAATAGAGAAATAGATTTAAGTAATTAAAAAATAAAATTAAAAACTATTTTGCAATGTTTTAATTCGCAAAATAATATAAACATTTCAAAATGAAATGATAAAATATTAACTGAAAATTGAAAATAATTTTAATTTTACTAAAGCTTAAGCAAAATAATTATTTTAATCAATTTATCGATTCTTTTAAAGAGATTTTATGTACAATTTTTAAAAATTAAAAGATGAAAACTTATAAATTAAATCATTTTAATTTACTTTATTTTGAAATGAATTTTTTTAGTGAGTTTAGTAATAATAACAATCAAGAAATAAGATAAATTGACTTAAGCTAATGAGTCGTATAATATTAGGGCTGAATTGAATGTATTTTATATAAGAGAGTTAAGAGAGAGATAGAAAATATTATTTGACTTTTGAATAATTAACTATATTTTTCTTGACATGTATTTTAGTATTAATAAATCTACTGAATTAAAAAGGAAAAGAGAGGGAGGGAAGAGAGAGATTAATTAAAAATTAATGTTCTCTTATTTGAAAATTCTGTATAAGTTATAAAAACTATTGCATAAAACGCTATCGTGTTTGCAGTGCAGAGACTTTTAAGGGGGGAAAACAAAATTATATGATTTGTTAGGAAGCATTTAGAAAAAAAGAAAATTAATCTTATGTTTACAGTTGAGAATATACAATATAAACCATTTTTTCAATTCAAAACATTCTCTGTTTATATGTTTTCAATTTTTTTTTGACTAATAATTTCAATAATCATATTAAAAAATATACTAATGATTAGTTCAACAAATCATTGGACTGTTTGAGAAGTGGAAACACGTGTGCGCACAGAGACGGACACACACGACATAACTCTAATTAAGGGCAATTTATTGGATTCAAAAAAAAAATAAATTATATATCGCATCCCAAACCCAATCCTATCAAACATTGAACACAAATATAAAGGAAAAAGCGATGACATAATTCACTTTTGGGCAATAAATTGTCACCGAATATATCAATACATTACTCGGTTGGGGTGCTATTCAGTGCCGAAGGGGGGTATATATTCTAATAGGGGAGGGGGAGGGCATTCTACACAACACAGGGATTCTAACTGTAATAATGATCATCATTTGGAAGCAAATTAATCAGTTGTGTTGTAGACGAGACTCTCATCCGAAACCATTACCCAAAAAAACTACTCCTCCCGTCTAATAACCTAATATAGCGTTCAATTTTTCTGATGAGAGCCCTAACCAGTCATTTCATTATATTTATGAAAAGTAGTTAACAGACAGACAGACATTTGTGTAAAAAGTCGAATAAATGGATTTCTTTATCTCTATCGGGAGAGGGAGGGAAAAGGAGACATATAGAGTACAAACTGAACCACAACTGTGTACAAGAAGTTTGAGCACCAGATGAATGTGCAAAATATATACCGTATATGAAAATTATTCTATGGATTGAAGAGAAAAAAATAAGAAAACATAATAAAAGAAAACATATATTACTGAAAAGAGTTGTAGACATGAGATAGAGCTCAACGAAAAAACTTAATACAAAGGATTGATAAGAAGAAAATTAGACATAAAATAATAGTTTTGCAGTCGTTTCTCATTTGATGTTGAATGCGATCAACAAATTTATTGCAATCTTTGCTCTTATTTTCTTTGATTCATTCATTCAATCGCTTTATTCTCTATTTGATTGATTCAATACTATAGCCATAAAATAAATGGCTTTTATTCTCATTTTGATTAGTATTTCTATATATTTTTTTACTTTATGTCTGGGCTCTAAGATTTCATAAGAATAATAAAAAAATACTTATTTTTATTTTTTTCGGTCACTAAAGCTAATGAATTACTTTTATTCTTATATCTAAGATATTATTTTTTATATTTGCACTAAATTTCTGAATATAAGAAATGATAGCAATAAATAAATTTATTATTAGGTTTGAAGAAAAAATTAATGTGTTCTTTGTATTTTTTGTTATTCTTACAAGAATTTTATATTATATATAGTGAAAAAAATTCTATAAATTTTTGTTCGAAACTCAAATTTTAAAAAAGTCTAGTCTATTATACTCTATCCTCTATTTCACTCTATTCAATGACAGAATTGTGACAACAAAAACAAAAAATTTTCTAAATCACTGACGAAGTCATTGACTCTTCTCATAATTAAAGAGAAGAAGATTTCCTGAATTTTAGTTTCTTTTTTTTCTTATGCCTAAGAATTTTTGAGAAAAATAAAAATAACTTATTGGCGTCTCATTTGTCACACAATCAATGTTTAAATAAAAGATTGAAAAAGAAATAAAAATAAAATTCATTACTAATCTTCACAGCAGTTGTAAAAAATAAATATTTGTCTAGTAATTCATCTTTTCAACGCTTATATTCGAAAATAAATAATTTAAATTAAAAGTCAACTTTCAATAAAAAAACTTTTCAAAAAAGCAATTCATTATAAAATAAAGTTAAGCGCAAGAAAAAAGAGGAAACAATTGCTGAAAAGTATTTCAAACGATATTTTTTATATCTATTATACAATGAGTTAATTATTTTTAATCAAAAAAATATTTTTCGATTAACTTTTCAACAATAAAATGTTTTGTTGAATTATATCAATAAGAAATTTTCTAAAAAACTTTTCGTTTAAGGAATCCAAGAATTAGGACATTGAGGACAATCTCTAGTTCAGAGATAGGGAATACTGTTTTGTGTGATTTTGTTGAAATTAGGTTTTTTGTTGGGAAGAAAAATTAAATGAATGAATGAGTGCGAGGAATAGGAGAGAAAAACAACTCCCAAATGAAATGAGGCGAATATACAACTACTATAATAATAAAGAATTATTATATGAGAATTGTTATTAGATTTATGTCACACAACAAAACACACAAATTATATATTTGATGAAAAAAAGACACACAAAATATATAAAAAATGCAATTGTTTAAACGATACTATTGTTATAAATTATGATTTTTGTAGACGAAATATAATACTATTGAAAATACAGAACAAACTAAAAGTTTTCTTTTTATTGTCACTAAAAATATATATAAATGTTTTGACATATTTTTATCTCTTTATTCTCTTTAAGTAATTGAAAAGAAAGTTGTTTTATTATTTTTTTTTCGTTTTTTGCTTTATTTACATTTTTAACAGAATTTTTTGTCAATTTTTTTAAAATTTTATTTAAACAATTTCTTAGCGAAATAAAAGTGGTTTGTATTAAATAAAATCAAGACATTTCTCAAACTTTTGATTCGTTTCAATAGAGAGAAACTTATGTAAAAGTTCTGGCAAAAGGTCTTGTAATAAGTGCTACACTGTTTGGAAACAGAATTTATTATGAATAGTAAGTTTTGTATCAGATGTTTAATTTCTAAAATCAGGCAGAATTGGAAACTTCTTTTAAGAATATAATTAATTCTTTTCTCATTTGATGCCAGAAATAGAACTTGAATTTGCATTAAAAGTCTACAAATAATGCAAACGAAAGGCTGTGGAAACTAAACCTTTTTCCCCTACTATTCTTGAATTAATTAATTTTAAAGTTTTGTATCGATTTTTATTCTTTCTTATTAAACAATATATTACATATCAAAAGATAAAAATAAGTCATTTGTATATCATTTGTTAAAAAGAGTTTTAATAATATATAGATATTTATAAAGAATATTCTGGAACTAAGAGTTAACTACGAGTTTCATAAATATTATGTAAAAATATTTTATATATCGAGAGAAGAGGAAAGAAAATGATATTCAACTAAATAAAGTTGAGAAATGGTTGGCAGCTATTCATTGAGGGCATTAGTATTTGGCGATAGAAATGCATTAATCATTACACCTAAAAAAGGAGAGGACTGTATGTATAAGAATATAACAGTTTTGTAATACAAGGCATAGAAATGCTAGTCTATTGGTTAGGGTTTGAATGCAAAATTCAATTCGATGGGTGACTACTACTCTATCAGTTCCAGTGCTCCCAAAGGCTACTGGTATTCATGAATATGAAACATGAAATGTCAGTGCATTCTAACCAATGAGTAGTGTATAACGGATTCGGGCAGATAAAATTTTAAAAATGAGCGGGCAGTTGCGGGCAGACCGAATAATTTGAGTAAGTATGATAAATTTGGTGGGCTTTTCCGGGCAGAAAGAATTAAAAACTTTAATTGTAGAGATCCTTTAATCTTAGGAAATAGTTTTGATACAGGATAACATTTATTGTTAAATATTTAATTAATATTTCAATTTTTCTTCGATGTGAAATTTCCATTGTTAATGTATCAGAATTTAATGTCGTTCTTGAGTACTGAATAAATATGAGTTTAATTAAATATCTTCCAGCATCTAAACTATTTGTGTGTCGGGCAATATCGGGTAATTGTTACATTTGACCGGAACAAATTTTTTAAATTCGACGGGCAAAATCAAGCTTTTTCGGGCACTGCCCGAATCCATTATACACTACGAATGAGTTATAAAATATACCGAAAAAGATATGACAACAATATTAACGCCAAACACATCGTTATAATGAAAATTGACTTTACATAACACGAAATGTGAATTTATTTTCTTTTAGTAACGAAAATATTTATTAAACTTGTATTTTATATAATATTATATATTTTTCCTTTAGATAAATATGAAAATATTCAAAGAGACTGTTCTGTGCGAACACTTAATCTATATTTTGTGTTCAAGACTGTAGTCTAAAAGTCTGTGTTTTTGTATACAATACTATGAATTGCATTGAGAAAAATATAGAGCAAAGGATATAATATATGAACAAAAATATGTGAAGAAGAGGAAGAGAAAAAAGGAAAGGATAGGAAGGGATAAAAATGAATGGAAAACACATGAAATAAAAGGATTTCTCCATTCAATAAAATAGTATAAAAAGAAAAATATTTGATATATGAAAGAGTTTTTTGGCACAACTTTATTATTAAGAAAATATAAGAGTAGAGGAGAGGCAGAGACAAAGATGCTGTTCTCTGGTCTTATAAAGTATCAGTTCTTGAATTATTAGAGGCAATACTTCATGTTTAGGGCTATTTCACACTATCAATCAATGGCCAAAATATTTTATTTGTGGACTCACACTATCTATATATCTATTTATGCCTTATATTCTCAAATAATACTTTAACTCTTACAACACTATACTCACTATTTCAGAGACCATGTAATGGCACTAAAAGTAATGACAGGACTGGAGGAGAGAGAGAGAGGGAGAGAGAGAGAGGAGAGAGAGAGGGGGGAAGACAGAGAGAAAAAATGTGTGACAGAAAATAGTTCGGGGCATTTAATGTCACTATCAGCTCAAGAAGTGTCACATTCAGTCTCATACACACCAATAATATCCAGGAATGACATCCGTTAAAGAATTTATTTTTTCTCTCTCTCGATATCTACAAAATAAAACTATCGTCCCCTACAGTAGAGTATCTGTGCTTTTGAGAGATGATAGGAATCCAAGCATTTTATATTAATATATTCTCTCACACATAACAAATTGTAATCTAATTTCTTTTTGGTCTCTGTTTTGTCGGAACAAATAGCAAATATTTTTGGAGAAATCGGAATAAATTTTTTTCAAATCCTAAAAATAAGTTTAATTTTGAATACAGAATAAAATTGCGAAATACAGAAAATATTTTGTGTTCATTAATGAGGAATAATATTATTTGATTATTAAATAACATTTTTTCGCACATAAGATAAGACTCTTATAGAATGAGTCTTTATATAAAATATTATTCATTTGTGATATAAATGTTAAGCCGATTTCGGAAGCGATCAGAAGAGAAAAAACTTCTTAAATATATTTCTTTTACATTTGAGTGGACACAAGATATGTGTCCACAAGAAAAGGAAAAAATAACAAAATAAAGAGTGAAAAACAACACAATAACACACACAATGAAGAAGAATAAAAAAATAAGAGAAGAAGAATAGTAGAGAAGAGTAGAGAAATGGGGATTATTTTTGTTCGACTCATCGGCTCTTTAAAGAAGAAGAAAAAATATATTTCTTAAGACAAGATAATACACACCATTCGCCTTCTTTAAGAGCCTAAAGTGAATATATCAACGACACAAAGAATGTACTGATTTAGACATCTTTTTCCTTCGACAGCATTAATATGTGATGAATGGATGGAAAAGAAGGAAAAAAAAGAAAAAATATAGAAATAAATAAATAAAATAAAATAAAGAATAAGAAGTAATTCTATCTCTTCTTAACTAATGGATCAGATTTCACACAATAGCGAAAAAATTAAATTTTTTATTTTAAAATTTCAATTTTTTTTTTATTAGTTGACAGACATATGAAAAGAGTTTTATCAAAGTATTGCTAAAATGAGGTTTGGATTTAAAAATAGAAAGAATTCGATTAAAATTTCTGCGAATCAAAGAAATAAAATTTTCCAAAAAATTATAAAAAAATATTTATTACTTTAATATTTTATTTGTAAAATATATTCAATTTAAGATATATTGAAAACTTCTGTTTGTTTAGAAAGAATATTATCCTTCAAATCCATAATAAAAGTTAACAAAAAAAATATTGAATATATTTTATGACAAGTATTAATAGTTTTGTTCATTTTTCAAAATACATAATAATTACTTAACTAAACATTTTGTATGATTGTATGACTGACTCATACATGACTCGGAGTAATTCAGATATTCATTTTCAAATTGAAAAAACTGATGTCAACTTCAATTTGAGCTGAAAATAAATTGAATACTCCTTTAGAATTTGGAGAACCCTTTCCCCATTCAATCAATTATCCGAATTGGGATACGAATTATTAAGCTATTAATAAACCCAACAAACTGTTTGACGGGTTATATATTCTCTAAAGGATTTGATTTTGAATATCACTTTATTATTTAGATTTCTCTCTACTGTTGTCTAACATTCAACCCCATCATCATTGGGAATGGAGTGGTATTTTTGCGATGGAATTGGAAGCCAAAAGAGTGCAAATATTGATATTAAGGGTTTTAATTTCACGTTCAATATTACAAAACGTATTATTCAATACTCTCTACACATTCGCAGAATATATATTCAGACTTCAGACGTGTGTATTGTGTAATAACTGAGTCATCCTTTGAATTACTTCTTTACTTCGATTTCACTGTTCGTTCACAAATAGAAAGTAATGTATAGAATATAACCTTTCACTACATTATCTATCGATTCTCATCCAACGCTATATCTATATAAATGAAATTAACAGCAAAATTGTAGAGAAGGCATAGATTCCTAGGCCTGAAATTCAAGCTCATTGTCCCAAAACGCAGTAATTTAAAACCCTATTTGCATTAGAAGACTCCGAGTGAATAGGGAAAGCACTCATAGCCTCCAAGACTTATTCATACATTCACTTAAAATAAAAATCGGTTTCGTATTACTCTTATATAATAATTTCAGTTCTGTTCGCTTCCCTATCCCGTCAATGAATTGTTTAATTGTTGAGCACTTTTGTCATTTAGAGTACTTCACAACTTATCGATCGATTAAATTTAATATATATTTTTGTGCTCAATCTCTTGAAATATAAGGCTTTAATTATTATTTTCGGCTATTATTTTATGAAACCTTTTATTATTGGAATATATGATAGCATTTAATTTCAACTTAATTATTAACTACTTATACAATAGTGAAGGCAAAAGAATAGCCTCTTTTATAATATAAAACTTTTTAATAATTTTGTGAACAAAAGTTTTCTGAATAAAAACAGAAAAATAAAAATCTAAAATTAAAAATTATGAAACCCTATTCACTAATACATTCTGTATCTAAAATGTTTAAACCAAATGCTGGGAATCTATTACATAATTAGAAAACAATTGGATATACTGTATAATGAAAACCTGATTCAGAAATATCCTAAAATTGCACAAAAGAATATGCATTTTGTTTGCGGAATAAAAATATTAATTTTTATAAAACATTGAGAAAATTCTTTCATTTCATTTAATAGTAAACATTCATTTTCAGTACTTAATTAATTCATTCATTCAGTTTCTACTGTTTTTGGTTTCACATTATTCTTCGGAGAGAAAAATATTTGAATTATGATTCGGTAATAATTATTTATTTGAAGAGAGAAAAAATTCATTAATTATTTATTCGAATATTTTGTTTCTAATAATTTATATTATATTATATTCATATCATTTGTTTTAATAGTTTAGGAATTCAAACATAAACTTAGTTTTTAGCATAAAATATAAGTTAATTAGAGAAGAGTAGAGACAATCTCAGGAATTTCAGTCATTCGTTTCGGACATTAACTGAATCTTTAATCTATTAAATAATGAAATTCTTATTCCAAGAATATTCTTGCTATTCATTTAATGTATAAATTGTATAGAATATATACAAAACAAGCAAAACAAAAGACCAGAAAAATAAGAAAAAGAGTTCATTATATTTGATATCTAATCGACTATTTCTCTAATAAACTATAATACAAAAGGAATGCTAAAGAGAAATGAAAAGAAGAAAAAATAGAGAAAATGTCTTAACATAATCAATGTCTTAGCGCTATCAAAGATTTTTGTCCAGAAAGGAGCAGAGGAGGGATAGAGAGAGGGAGGAGAGGGGGAGAGAGTCAACTGATTAATGAACACAATATATACTCAATAAGTTTTATATAAGACATTTTGGCGAAAGGTCTAAAGAGAATCATTTGTTGCCATGACTTCGGCCTTTTAGGCGAACAATACTGTGTTTCTCTGGTGAACGAAGTGAGAGTCACTATATTATGGCATTACATGCATTTAGATTACATTTGAATGACCAAAACAATATATATTTATACAGCGCTGGGAACTATTGGCGCTATGCTCTTCAATTTGGTGTTATATTCCTATTGGAGGAAAGGGAAGCCTAAAAGCGAAAGGCATTAACATTTCGATTCAGTTAATTTCGATCGCCTTTTGAAGTATTTTGACTTTTGAATGTCGATAAATACATGTAATGTCAGAGATTAAGGGAACACAAGAAAAAACAATTTTTTCCAATACATAAAAAACACATTTCTATTAAATTATTAGAATTTTTTTCTCTCTTTTATTTTTAGTATATTTTTTGTTTGTTTTTATTTCGTTATACTATTTGTGCGCAAAATTAGTTTTTATAGCATTTAATTCAAATATATATTTAATAAAAGGGAAATTTTTTTAAAACTTTAAATACCTTTACATTTGATTACTTTTCGATTTATTTTTCTTTCGTTTTTTAACTCCACTTTTAATATACAGTATATATATATATATTTCTTCGTTCAATATATATATAATTCAATTACTCGTTTGAGTAAATTGTGTGTCGTTTGTAGAATATCTGCAAATAAATAAAAGAAAAAAATTATAAATAAAATAAACTTCGAGTTTAGAGATTGGGATCAAAGGAGCGGAATATAGCTTAAATGAAAGAAAGAGTTAAAACTGATGTCAGAAAATATATATCCAATAACTAATGTAATGATATATGAGTCCAATTTAGTAGTTGTGTAGCAAATAAGAACTGTTCCTCAAAGAGGGCGAGGAATGGATGAGAGTGTGAGTGCACTAAACTCCTAATGGAATTGAAGAGGAGAGGGAGAGAGAGTAAAAAAATAAGATATATGTTGGTCTATAAGGGAATGGGTAGAGAAAGTTGATCTGAAAGGTAAGTCACTCATTCAATCGCACAGTCATAGCATAGCATTGCATCTAATTTGTTGCTCTTTACTCTCTGCTATTTTTTGCCACTCACTAAACATTACATTAGTTTTTGATGTAGACCTGGAATCACACACCATAGAGAGAGACCTATGGATGTGAATGTGTAAGAGTTATAGAGCAAAACGATGGACGAGGCGTTCAATAGTGTAACAAATGAATCGCACAGGGATGCTTATAATCAATCTTACTTTTATATACACTATATATGTGTTTGAATAATAAAATAATATAACAAAACACACAGTGATGTAAGCAAAAGGAAAAATAAAGTACTGTTGCGCTTATTCAATGGTAAACTACCCTTCCTTTTAAAAACTAATTCAATTCAAATATAATATAGAATAGTTTACTATCTTTTAGGAGAAATACCAGTTCCTGATATTCCTCTTTCTGATAGATCCATACATTTATCTTATTTTTCTTCACTATTCGTGTTTAAAGTCATTTAATATTCAAAAATATGTGTTTATTTTTTTTAATGCTTAAAGAATTTTGAAGTATTCAGAACTCAAATGGTATTAAAATATTTTTTTATTTTGTTTGTAATGTTGTAATTAAAGGCTTTGAAGGAATTACATATTCTTTGATGAATAAAGTGATCGTTTATTTCTTTGGTTTAATTTCTTTTTTTTCTTCAAAAAAACGTTTTGAGAATATAATCATAAAATTTTATTATGTTTTTTGTACTCTCCATATAAAAGAAGTTTTGGCATAAGTTTTAAATTTAATTTTAAAGCAATTGATTTTTATCATTAGATTTCAAATAAATGGATCAAATAATTATAAAATGTTTATATCATTGATATAATGTTTATAAACTATGTTATTATATAAAGTATATAAAAGTATTTCATTTTTATAATATACACAACACATAAATGGGTTGTCTCTTATCTTTAAGTTTATTGAACATTGAATTCAATTTATAGTTTTAGATAAACAACAATCGCAACGAATATAAAAAACCAAAGAATATGTTTTTCCAAAACGCAAAGAGCAAACGGTTGGCCATAAATAAAATAAAAGTATAAAAAAATAGGGAAAGAAAAAGAAGAAAAATCCAACAAAAATCAGTCTTCAATACGTGTATTACAGGTTCAGAGAACTAACTACTGGTGTGTCGAAGCAAAGACTAAAAGCAATCGATATAATGACTTAACGCCAGTCACACAAACAGAGTATTTAATATCAGATTTATAGGACCTCTTATTACAGATTATTTCTTTGCGATCAGTATTGAAGTAAAGGATAGGAAAAAAATTCAAACACTATTTAAGTGTAAAGAAAGTGCAGAAGAAATCGAAAGATTTAATTCCTAACCAAAAGGAATAAATGATCAAAAAATATAGTTTTAAGGGAAATGAAAATCAATAAAATTGAAAATTGATTCTCTTCTCCCTTTACTCTATTGCCTATCAAAAAGATATAAAAATTACTCTAAATTGAACTCTTTTAGGCTTAAACGGCAAGAATACCCAACACATGAGTGAATGAACAGTAGTATTAGTCCCGAAAAATAGTGGAATAGTAGTAATAGTAGTGTTCAGTTCAGTGGCAAAAGACATTCCTTAGCACTTATTGACCTCAAACTGTGCTATAGTTTGTAAAACTACTGACATTGCGTTCAAATATTGATCCAACCGTTAGGTTCTTCGCCATAAACACATACACACAAGAAATGGTCTTTTCTTATCATCCATTCCTCTATAGCTCACAAATATATATAAGTTATATATAAAATTGATTAAATGTTTTTTTCTTTTTTTTCTCTTTCTGTTTCATTCACTTTCATTCTCTAAACACATTTAGGTTTCATTAAGAAATAGTGTTTCTATTCAGACATAGAAAATACAAGTAATATATTATTCTTATATTAGTTTTTTAGGGCCAACTAATTAGTATTAATTATAATTTTCCAGTAGTTCTGTTGTTCTCCGAATATATTCCTTTTAGAGGAACACAGAAAACATTTCTCTGTCTCTAATACTCTCATTGGAATTTGAAGTAAACTAAGAATTATAAATGCATTTCTATTCAAATACATTAAAATAAAATAGTTTAATACAAATTATTTATTATATTAAACACACAACGAGTATATTAAACGTTTCCAATCAATGGGAATGAAAAGAATGAATGAAAAGACTTTTATATAACATAATGCAATAATAAAAGGAATTATAATAATAATGAGGGGAAAATTTTTTTTGAAGAATAATATTTCGCTTTTGTGTTCACACAAATCAATGAAATATATTTAAAGTATAATAAAAATATTCAATTGAATTGAAATATTGTTGAAAATATATTCTGGCATTCGCTTAATCGCATAATTAATGTGAAGACAAAAATATCAGATCAATAGCTAAAAATACTTAGGAATGAAATATATGCTAAAAGATATTTATCGAGACCTCAAAACATAGTCAAACACTGTGTCTAACATTAGGTGAATTGTGAGTTCATTACTACTGTCTGTTGGATTTGAAAAACCAAAACTTGAAAAAATTATAATAAATTATTTTTCATATAATATCAGAGATATGACAGAAACGATAAAATGACATCATTTCCGGAAAAGAAGATTTGGTACGGAATTAACACATATTATATAATATATACTGTAATCTCTGCTTTCTTAATATTAAGTTTTTTTTATCGCAATATATTTTTTGCTTCTCTTCCTATCTCTGTATGCATTTCACGCAATAACAAATTTTTTCTCAAATATTTTTTTTTAGGTTCGCGTGACAGACATCACAAAATTTTTTGTGTGATTCTATTTTGTTATATACCTTTTTATATATATTACATATACTGTATATATATATGCTGTTCGGGCATTTATAATATAAATATAATATTCATGAAATTTAATGTATATCTGATATAACAGTCTATTGACTGACGACTCTTATCATAATATTTGTCTCTCGAATGATCGCAATTGTCATTTTCGTGTAGTCTTTCATAATAATAAAAAAAGAAAATCTATAATAAAATAAATTTATCAAAGCATTCAAAAAATTAAGATTCAATGAAGTGTTTAATCTCTCTCTACTGTAGTGTACAGTATATATAAAAAAAAACCCCTTTTTTATTCCTGCGTTACGCCATTTATTTTGATGGAAGAGTTGTCGGAAAAATTAGAAAATAAAATAAATAAAATGTTTATATTCTTATAACTCATGATCTGAAAACTGGAACTACAAAAAAAAGTTTTAAACTTCTATCAAATATTATGCTTAAAGTGCTTCGAGATATGAAATGGAAAGATGAAAAAATAGGAATTTTGCTAAACTGATTGAAAAAGAAATTTCAATTTAGATATCTATCTCGTTATGAAATTAAAGATTTCTTCTTCTTTATATTTTTGATTCTGATTTATAAATACTTATAACTAATATCGAGAGAGAGAGAGAGAGAGAGAGAGAGAGAGAGAGAGAGAGAGAGAGAGAGAGAGAGAGAGAGGAGGGAGAGGGGGAGGGAGAGAGGGGGGAGAGAGAGGGAGAGAGAGAGAGAGAGTATAATAAACTGATGATATGTGGAGATCATTGATCTTAATTTGATTTGAAAATTAGATAAAAGTTATTGCAATCGAAAAGAAGAAAAATTGGTCAAAAAATAAGAAATAAATGTTAAACTCGTGCGAAGCAAAAAATTTTGGTTAAGTTTTTTTTAAAGAGTGGTTTAATATTTTGCACATTCAATTGGAAACTATATCTAAGATGTTCCCAATTCTTTATGGCAGACAATTATAATTTATAATCGATAGCACAAAACAAATACAGATTAGAAAACTCAAAATATATGTTATATCGATATACATATGACTGGAAAACAATATATCGATCACTCCATGAGTTTAAAGATAGGAAGAAAATATCAACTCTTTTGTATTTATAAAATATAAAATGTTAACCAATATATTTTCAACCCATAGCACAAGTAAACACATGGAGGAGAACACAGAATAGTTTGAAGATATTGGGCCAAAGAAAACAACACAAATCGTTTCGCTTAATATAACAGATTCTGTTGCTATAAATACTCTGAAACACTATTAACAGAGTATTAATCAGATTTTCTCTTGTTTTAGATAAACAGAGAGATAAACTACAGTCGACTCATGAACAAGAAATATCTTCAATTAAAGGTATGGAAAAATAGAAATAAAATAACTCTCAAAAGAAATTTTAAAGAATTTAATACTATTTATATGATTCGGAAAAATTCTCAATTCATTTATAAATTCTGTAAAAAGGGTTTCTTCGATCAATTCGACGGATATTAAGCCTGACTTTAATATATATAATTTACATAACAATAGATAATTGTGTGACACCAATAGAAAATAGGGGATAAGTAGTAATCGATTATATATTTAAATGGCTCTTTGGAACTGCCGGTTAGAAAGTGAGAATAGCTTAACCCAAACAATAATAGTATACGATAACCATTACTGGCAAAGATGAAAATGTAGGCCCAGTTCCGGGGCTAAGAGGCATAAGAGAAGTACAAACTCTTATTTGAAACAATCGAAACAAAAAACAGTTGGAAATTCAGTTCCCATAGACATAACAACAAGAATAACAACAACAGAAAAAAGTGATTTAAGACAACAGAAACAATAATTCATCAAAAAATGTATTGAATCTATCATTTAATGAAAGAAAAGAAAAAATAATAATGAAGTGGAATAGGGAATGAAAGGACAAGCAATCGATGGGTGTTTTGTGTTATAACAGAAAAAGAAAAAAAAAAGAAAATCACTGCGAAATATAAGAGAACTAAACGAGAAAAAAATGTCTGAACAGGCAATCAAGTGATTCATTAACTTTTTTCTTCTCATTTCTCTACTCTTTTTTCTACTATTTCAGACTAAAATAGGTTTTGTGTGTTTGGACTGAGACCTTAATATGGATGAGGAGAGGTATGTGAAGGAGAGGGACAGATAGAGAGATAAAATTAGAAGACAGAGTTGTGTGGATATGATGTGATGAATCTGACTCATTGGTGGCCCTAATATATTATATCTCATTTTGGACTCTTTTCCGAGATGTTGGCTTCATTTCCGGCCGCTTGTTAGCCATTTCCGATTCATTTTCTGCCCATTCTATCAGTGGTCCCGAACCCAACACAAGGAGAATATGTTGTTGTGGTTAAACATTTTTTGTCCAATAAATTTCATTAGTCAGACATAGACTAATAGATTGAGAGAGAGGACAGAGATTTGTTGTATTGCGTAAAACATACAGATTTTTAGGTCAAACTTTCATTACATTTCTCCCCTCTTTTTTTGTTCTCCAATGACGACATCAACTAAATGATGAAAAACCTCTGAACACATGTATTGTGTAGAAGAATATCTCATTCTCTTTAGTCTTAATTTCATTTTCAGAGAGCGCTCTAAAAGTTTTCGCTAAATTTAATTTGTTGTTTACACTAATCGTATAATAGTTTTAAATACATGGCTTCACTATTACTCCTATTACTACAGTGTATACAATATACTACTCTATTCTATTCGCTTAATCACAGAATTTTCGGCAATGAATGCCATTTTCAAAGAGATGGGAAAAATTTTCTGATTCGGTGTTCTCTTTCACTAAACTTGGAAGTCATTTGAATTGGAAATATTGTCAAAACATTAAATTCAAAGCAGAGTTTATATAATATAATATGAAATACAGTATAAATAAATAAAATACAAAAATATTTTTCGCACAGAATTTTTAAATATAAGGCATCGCAAATATTTTTGCCTCTGTTTCGCACAGGAATACTGTTATTATTGTGAAAACAGCGCTCAAAAATTCAGTTATAATCTAAATCTTTAATATAATTTTTCGTTTAGAGAAAAATATCGATTTTTACAATTTTGTTGCTCTAATAGTGAGTAAAAGTAATCTTCGTATACACAACAGAGCACTACTAACTGATGACTGACTTTTCTAAATGACTTCAATAATACTTAAAACTCGAAAAACTCAACTTCAAGTGAAGCGTTGAATAAAATTAATACAAATTAATTCATTTAATATACAGAATATTATTGAGAGCACTAAGAGATTAATTCAGAATAATCAGCAAAATTATGACAAATTATTAATAATTAAGTCTTTTATATCATATTAAATGACATAAAACTCTTGCATTTGATTTGAAACACGAATGATAAATATCAAAATGAGAGAGAAATATAAGATATCTTTAATTAAAGTGTATTCATTGGCGCATAACTTATGAGTGGAACGACATATTAAACACATATATATGTACACAACGACTGATAATATCCTATGAGAGATGGAGAAGAAGAAGAAGAAGAAGAAGATATTGAAGCGAAACAAAAATAAATAAACTATTTATAGATTGAGAAGAGATAGAGAAGAATATATGAGAAATAGCGAGAAAGACATTCATTTCGAAACTGTAATTAAGACGAATGCACAGGAATTGTATGGAGAATAGCAATGGCCAAACGCAGTGAGAGTCAGTTAAATAAAAGACGTGAAGAAAAATGGACTAAGAATTGTGTGGACCAAACACTGAATCTCACGTCCATTTCTTTTCTCTCCAGTGTCTCGAAAGAGAGTGCAAAGTCTCGGGAGATAAAGACGAGAGAGTGAAAAGGACTGCGGCTAAGATACACACATGAAGGCTAATAATGGACATTAAAGAGGGGCCTAAAACCCTCAGACATTAAATTTGTGTTACATTCTATTTAAATAAATTCTGACATTTCTCTAATTGTAATAACAAACTGATGAAACACAGACCCAAAAAACTACTCCACTTTCCCTATTACTTACTGAAACATAAATTGTGTTAAATAAAGCCCCGAATGTTTCACTAAAAAAATGCTTCAAACTTTTTAAGCAGAAAATCATTTAGAAATAGAAAACTAAGAGTAAAATAAGTTTGGGTAAAAAATAAATACTATTTATACTAATTGTTTCGAAAAACATAAAAATCTAAAGTCAAACACGACTTTCTATTATAAATTACTGTTGGAGTTAATCGACTGAATCGAATGGAGAGCTAGGCTTTGCTTTCACTCCTATTTGCAAATATTTGTTAATCGCAAATAAAATTTCAATTATTTTAATTATATTTTGATTTTTTAATGGCTTAAGAATTAGAAATTAGCAAAACTCTAAATATAGGGAAAACGAAAGAAAATTTATGTAAAATTTAACACAAATTATATATCAAAGTGATTATAAAATCTTTTAAATTAAAATATATTTCGCGGATTTTTATTCTTCACTTATATGTCAAGAAATGTCATTAAAGAAGGAGAAAACGAAAAAAATAGAAATTAATCTACAAATTAATGTGCAATTCATTAGAAAATATTAAACATAAAAATTTAACTTAATTTCTTCCGAAAAATAAGAAAAGAAATTGTGAACTAATTATAAGAAGAGTTATGAGAGAAACAGTAGTTTTTGAAGTCTAAAAGAAAATGAGAAGATATTTAAGATGAGAGGATATACTATGAGAAGGCATAAGGAGTGAAGGAAAAGGCAAAAAAATCAGTCCATCATTTTTGGTTGTCATAGAGATCTACACAAACTCATCAACCGATGCCTTTTGGAAGAGAGAGAAAAAAGAGGAGATGAGAGATGAGGAACGAGAACTATGAGACTATGACTTCCTGATCATTGCAGCAAAAGATAGGGGGGAAAGAAGAAAAATTTCAAATTCCAACTAAAAAAAGAACTATTCCTTAGATAAAAAAAATTTTTTTTTGACACATATGGAGAAAATGGTCTAATTTTTT
Organism: Liacarus xylariae; assembly: GCA_034693365.1. Classification (NCBI taxonomy): domain Eukaryota; kingdom Metazoa; phylum Arthropoda; class Arachnida; order Sarcoptiformes; family Liacaridae; genus Liacarus; species Liacarus xylariae. Next base: position 4,999 of record JAQFXN010000055.1, on the reverse strand, counting down.
ATGTTAAGGATAGAAAACACGATGAGTTGAAATAGAGAAACGTAAAAGTTAAGTGCCTTCAATAGCAAAGATATCGACAGATATTTCAGTCTTTATTTTTTTTATTATTTCTTTTTCTCTACGATGTGTTAACCTTTTATATTAGTCTAAATCTCTTCCTCTCACTATTTGGTCCGTGTCGTCAGTGCACAGACACCGAATCCAAGTATAGCGTAATTTTTTTTCTGAGTGTAAATACATATATAACAACAAAAAGAAAAATTCAGACATAAAGAGAGAGAAGTCGAATAAATCATAGTTAAATTGGCAGCAAAATTATATAAGACATATAAAATATATGTAATAATTCTCTTATGGTATTCCCATTCAAGTTCAACAGTAATAGCAACAGAAGAGAAGAGAAGAGAAGAAAAAATAAAAGCTTTTTTCATATTTCATATTATATTTTTTTAGCTGTAATTCTCTCTCTTTTAAAACACTTATCGCCTGAAGTCAAATGCAATTCATTTTAACCGACTGTCAAAAGTTATTAGCGATTAAAGCAATTTTCATATATACTGTATATATTCAGTACAAAAAGAAACGAAAAGCAATGCCAAAAGTCTAACTCTAAGAGGGGTTTTAGAAATTGTTTCGTTTCGATCAACACAACACATACCGTACATAAAAGTTCTTAAAAGTACAGAACATAAGTATTGGACAGTAAGAGCAACAGAACTAAATTACAGTCTATTACTATTATTAGTGTGTATTTTAGAGAATTGAATTAAACATAACATAAAATTTTCAACACAACACATCATAGGAAACAATATAAAATATATCTGTATTAAGTATAAGAAACTCTTCTTTAATATACCCCTAATAGTAGAGGTGAAGAGTAGAGAGAATGAGATCAAAGGAATTGTTTTGTTAATCATAAAGAATATATAGATATATAACTAAACTATAAAATTGATGAACAATATTGATGTGAGAGAAGCATAGAATTAAGGAATTCTGTCTAAAGAGATGAACACTAATTATGATGAATAAAAACCCAATCTATTTATGTGAGAATTACACACATCTCTTGTGCAAAATGTTATGTGAGAACAGAAATAAGAATTTCTGAAATGAAATAATTGATGTGTAAATTGGATTATCAAAAATCAAAATAGCGTTCACTTTAAAAATGATTGAATTAGAAAATTTAATTTAGTTTATAAGCGAATAGTGGTGTGTGTGATGTGTGTGAGAGAGACAGAGGGCTAATGAACTTTTTAAATAAGAAAAACTTTTTAATTTAATTTTTAGAATTTATTTTTCTATTTATATAAATAATGAAATATTAGATTAAGTAATAAATAGACAAATATCAAAATTTAATCTAATATTAGTTGAAATAATTCTAACAAAAAAGAAAAAAGAAAAACCAAATAACAAATATTTGACACATATATACCATAGACTTCAATACACTGTCAATACACTCGCCCTTATGTTATGATTTATAAGGAATTCTTGTATGCATTTAATAAGCATAAGTCATGCAAAGGAAAGGCCAACAGAGAAGTATTTAGTGGTTTGAGATTTAGTGGTTTTTCTACTACTAAAGAGAAGATGAAAAGACTATTTCTATCGTATCTGAAAAATACAATTTTCTGTGTGATATGTGTTTCGCATCATTGCCTTCTTCTCCCTCTCCACTCCTCTCTATTTAATAGTACAGACATTTTAGGCGAGAGAGAAGTGAAAAAAAGAAAAATATAAATTTAAGTTATATATAATATAATCTATTGTAAGTACGAATTGGAGCTTTCATTATATATATATGGCATCACAATTGAGTGAGTGGTGAGGATCTGCTGCCTAACAGTCTATGTTTGCCTAATCCCTCTCCCAATTCTTCAATTTGTACCAAAAACAGCCCCTGAATATTATCGCACCAGAAAAATGCATCAATTTTTCGTTATATTTGAATGTATTCTATCAAATAAATTGCATTTCTTGTTGTTATTGTGGAAGAGATGGTTTAGGCAAGTGTTGAAAAGTTTATGTTAACTCGAATACATGTGGCGAATGGGTTATGGCTTCGAATGAATTATTTGCTACTTTACTCTCTATGTGTGAAATATAGATATATTCTGTAAAATACGTAGTATATAGTCGAGTGAATAATAATTTTAATATATTTTTATATAAAAAGCTAAAAATATTCTCAAATGAAAATATAAAAATATCAATTTTTGAGTCTAAGAACTGCATCTGCAATGAGATGCGAACTACTGTCAAAAAAAAGAGGCAAAGAATTTGTTTCTCAAGAATTAGTGGTGAATTAGTATTCAAAATATAAAAACTCGTGAATATTATTAACTCTTTTACTCACAAACTTAATACACTTAAAATATTTGATACAATCAGTTAATAAAATAAGTTATTCATTCATTTAATTAGTGAAACGTTTCGTTTTGTAAAATATTTTAATTCTGGAAAAGTGAGTAAAAGAGAAAATAAAAACTAAGAGAAATTCAATTTATATTACAGTTAAACAGTAAAAGGATGAATATTATAAGTATTAAAACAAATTAAATAATTAGTTGCGAAAAAATTACTGATCAGATCAGATAAATCAAGAATTTAAATGCAATTTACTTTTTATAACTAATATTAAAATACTATAATTGTGACAATTATATAATGAGATAAAAACTAATAAATTATTAGTTATTTTTTTCAAATTATTATAAATAAATATGAAATACTATATATAAATATTAATGAATAAAAAGGTTTGCATTTCATGTAAGACTAATAACAATTATAGTAAAAAAATATATTTAAAAAATATTTATGAAAATATTTATTTATATACAAATAACACATAACTAGCTTAACAAGTCTTGAGTGATGATAGAAGTGAAACAATTTTTGTTTATTTGCTATTTAAATGTTTTTTTTAAAGAAATATAATTGCTTACACTTTTAAACTGTTCAGGATATAAGCAAAAATGTCATTTTTCTCTCCTTGTTTTTTGCTCCAATTTAAAAGTTCAATAAAGAATAATAAATGAGAAATCAATGTTAAGTCAATAATAATTATAGACATTTATCAATGTATAGTATGAGCAATGATTATATTTTTTCAAAGATAGGAGTGATTTCTTGTTTTCACGGAAAAAGAAAAACTTAATTAAAATTATATGTTTTTATATCAGACTATAAACGACTGGAATAAATGCCAATATTTAGCCCTCAAATGATTTTGATCACACATAAAATAAGAAGAAAATAAATTTTGCTCAGAGACTAATTTTGTCGCTGTATTAGAAAAGATTTTCTCATTTATAAAGTTTATAAAATCGAGGAACTCGTCATTAGAATAGGGAACTAACTCTAGTGTCTGTTTAACTCTCTCAACACATTTTCATATCTACTCTAATCGTTCAATGGATAGGAATTCACTGTTTTTGTTGTTGCTTTGTCTCTGAGGCTATTGTTGAGTCCCATTAAAAACAAATGGCAATAGAGATGTCATTTTCATATTCACTGAGACATGCATTTCAAATACAGACACATCTCATGTGTAAGAATATATCAATTTATAAGAAAAAACTACTTTTTTAGTATAGCGAAGACAAAAAGCCCAAAGCATTGAAATAAAGTGTAGGAATAAAATAATATTATAATTCATATAAAAGACTCCAAACTATCTTTATTGTTGAGGAAATTTTTCACTTAAAACTGCAAATAAAAGTGTTAAATAAATTCTTATAAAAATAAAAAAACAATAGAATTGAATGAAAGTAACGGGAATTGAGATAATTATTATAAAAGAGGAAGAGAATCGGCAAAAGAAGAATAAAAAAGACACTTTTTATTTTGAAATCCTAAATAATTGATTCAAAGCAAGAATTTTTCAAAATATATAATAAAAAAAACTATTCGTTAACAATACTATGCAATACAATAAATGTTATATAAGATAAAAGGTATGCATAAAAGTGAGAGAAATAAAGAAAAAAAGCCATTCCTTTAATTCCCATACCTTAAGTAAATTATTGACCTTAGGTTTGCTTTTGGGAAGAATACAATTTTAAATAATACAATGAAAGAAAAAAATAAAATAAAAAACAACATTAAAACTAAATTCAATTTCCTATTCGAAACACAACTCATATGCAGATAAACAACTGAATAAAATAGTCCACAACATTAAGAATAAAACTTTGTGGCCAACGCCCGGACACATACAGGCAGACAATCACACAGAGAGTCTACACTGGACTCTATCCATAAGACAACACCATATAATAAAAAGGGGTTTAAGTTTTCTTTTTATTATTTATTCAATTTTGTGGGGGCTTTAAGATTAAGACTCAAAACTTTAAAAAACGGAATTAACTTTTCTCTGTCTCCCTCTCCTCCACTCCATTCTTCATGAGGTACAGGAATTTCTTAATGACAGAAAATTCTTTGAATGTCAACCTCACTGTGCAGTGAAAAACCTAATGTTAGAGTAAATGAGACTTTTATGCAATAAATATTTTTTTCTTCATTTCTATTCTCTTCAATAATAGCTATCTCTATGTGTATATCGTTCTCCACCTTATCATTTAGGAAGGTATGGGAGGTATAAAGAGATGAATATATAGACTCATAATAAACAATAAAACATAATTGACTCGAAAAAAGCATTCCAACGATAGATATGAAGAGAAAGAGAAGAATAAAGAAAAAGTCACTTAAACTTAAATCTCTTTTAGATATTCTCAGAAAAATATTTTCTTATTTTATATAAATATATATGTGAAGACTTTTTCCAAATAAATAGAAAGCTTTTTTTAGGAAATGCTTTAGATATTACACTGCATTTGTTTGCTTAATTAGAGGGAAAGTCTCAGCAAAATAGGAACATTTTTTGTTTATTGATTTTATTTAGTTGTTTACAAATTAACAATGTTACTATGCCAAAGCACAGGCATATGTCGCATCTTACGTTGATTTCTTCTTCTTAGTT
>JAQFXN010000054.1:0-33724 GCA_034693365.1 Liacarus xylariae | reverse complement strand
ATAAGATGCAAATGTTTAATTAAATCTGATTTAGAATTCATTATTTAAGTGATATTTATATAGTATCTAATGATTTTTGATTAAATATGAATTTATAAATTTTTTTTAACTAAATGTTCTCTATTATTCCTTAAATTGTCAAAAATCTACAAATAGGTTCTAACGTATCAAATAGGCATTTATAGGTGCATTAAATGCACCCTCACTATGTGATTCGTTCGCACAAAAACTCTGGAGGGGTTCCTATGAACCGATAAAATAGGCAAAATAGGTCTTTTACAATACCCTATTAATGAGTATTAGGAATAGCTTTTAAAGCATAAAAACATTATTTGAATAACTCATTAAAAGCTAAATACATTCGAAATTAAGTAATTATTCAAGATATGTAATCTCTTAAAACGAATCCAGTAAATATTGTAAAGATTGTAAATTTTTTTAAGGAATAGATTAACAAGTCAATTACTTTTAAATACTATTTGTACTATTATTTTACATATTTAAATGTCTAATCCATGTCCAATCTATTGTGCTCATACCCTGTATTCTTTTATTTTGTTTATCCATTTTATTCAAAATCATTTGTTGTTTTATCGCTGATTTCCACAATTCTCTGATCTCAGCCTTAGTTTTCGATATCTTTTTCTTAATGCTATTCATTTCAATAGATTTAATATTGTTTTGTTGTCTGTTCTCAACACTTTTGTCCGCTTTATCTGAATTCGATGTGATGTGTATGCGATTGAAGATCGCCTGACGCCAAGAACCCGATGGAGGACTTTGTTTTTGGTTGGGATTCAGACTTCTATTGCAAACACTCTTCTGTGAGTCTTCAATAGTGGAAACGTTTAGTTTTGTTTGTGAACCGACTTTCATGAATATATTGAGTAACGGCTTCTTTGCCGACGGATTCTGATGAACCGCTAAGGACTCACTTCTGCTGACATTCTTGTCTTCGATGTCTTTCGATATGTCTTTGATCTCTGACAGAGTATTACTGCGTGGCCTTTGTTGTATCTCTTCAGTTGAGGACAGGTCTTCGACTGGAGCAGACTTTTGTGTATAACTCGGAGAACTTATCATACTTTCCGAAGACTCGGTGCGACTTAACTGTGCGACAGAATAAATAATTAATTAAAATAAAATAAATCAATTTTGAAATTTTTTTTATTAGATTTAGAAAAAATCGATTATAAATAATATTTTGGGTTATTTTTAATTAGCAATCGTAAAGAGTTAGATGACTTTATTGGACGGGTTATTAAGAATATCCGTTAGTCTTGACTGCATTTCTAGATATCGTTAATCAATTGCGAAATTTATGACAGAAATAATACATTAATAACAACGACAGAGAAAATAGATTACTGTATAGAAGTGATAGTGAATGACCAGTAGTTGAGTCAAAGAGTAGTGATAGACGTTTGATTGGATTACATAATATATCATAACTTAACTCTTATTCTTAATCTACTTAATATACTTATGTCCATAGTTTCCGAACGCTGTCTGATCTTTGATTCGTTTATTGATCTCTTTTTAACTACATTTGATTGCTTTTGCTTTGCGTAACAATAATAGAAACAAAATTAATTCAAGCATTAAATTCAAGAGTTATTACAATTTAGTTATAATCAAATAATTTTATAATAATTAGAATTCTTTAATAATTTATTTTCGATTTGATTTCAGTCTTACTTTAAAAATAGACTCAAATGTGTTTGATATCGAGGTTTTGGCCTTTTCTTTCAAATTATCCAATGCATTGACCGACAGATTAACGGACAGTCGTTTCTCGAGTAGACCTTTCTCTTGAGCGCCCGAATGGATGTGCTTTTTCTGTTTGGTCTCACAAATGACTTTCAATGCACTCATAAACAGTTCGTTTTGTTCGTGAATTGAATTGACTTTAATTCCTTGACATTTGCGAAGACATTCTTCGCGGTCGCGGACGGGAAGCGATTCCAAACGGCATAGAATAATCGCCTGTGACTTCTCCGAAGATATGCCTTCGACATCGCAACAGATCCGATGAAACCAATGCATTGGACAGGTGTCGCATATATATGTGGTTCGGTTTTTGCTGGTCTGATAAGCATTACTGAACGCCTGTTTGAGTGAATGCATTATCTCTGAAACCAATTTCTCCGACTGACACATAAACACGTGAATCACATAGGATTCCGATGTGTTTATCGCCGGTTCGCGACATATAATCCCAAAATGATCGCCATTTTTGATGCCCTGAGAACAGTGGGATATATTGCTGAATGTCTTATTCAATACCACTTTATGCTTATCAGTGCTGATTAGGCAGAGTTCAAGTTTGCCGATGAGAAAGAGCATTGTCTTGTTCTGATAGCGTATATTTCTGGGTCGAGACATGTCTAGCGAACCGCCCGAACCCACTCTCGTTCGGCCCAATGGAAGTGACAGTTGTTTTTGTAATTGTAATGTTTCGCTGTCGCCACTGATCGACCGTTTTCTTTCATTTTGTTGAAGTGAACAAAAGACACTGTCAGGTGAATCGATTGTATGGGATGTGCGTCTCTGGAAATCTCGCAATTCTTTCAATAGTTTGACACTTGACTCGGTGTCAAGACTTTGTGTGTTTGGAATCAGAGTTGTGGGCAATAGTAGACTATTAGCTGAGGGGACAGTAGTCGTCGATTCCAACGGAGGCTCAATCGGCGACAGCGGTGTAGCAGATCTTTCACTTCCCTCTTCAATAACTTTTACTAAGAATCTTCTGTTGGGCTGTGTTATGGTCTGTTCGACGGGTGCTTTGATTTTTTCATCAGAAGATTCTTGAATTTCCATTTCATTAGAATTCGGAATATTCGATAGACCTGTGCTGCCAATGCTTGTGCTCTCTTTATCACATTTATTCGCACATTCAGTGCCCGAATCTTTCAGATCTGTTTTACTGCGTTTTGTTTCTTCTAATTCTTTGAATTTATCGATAGCGTCGTCGATCACTGTTGGATGTGCTCTCTTTTGGGACATCTTTTGGATTTGTTTAATAAGTTTTAGAAAAAAATATTTTAATTTTTTTTAAACATATTTCAATTTATAACGACTCACTCGAATGCTCCCGACATACATGACTTCGTACTGATTAGAATAGGTTAGTATAGTCTCCAAACCCGAACCACTTCTAGATTTTTGTAATCCCTGTCCCGTCTGTTTGTGTAGAATCTCTTTTCTCGATTCACGCATTTTATTAAATAATTCGGAGACCTATCAGAAGGAAAGGATTATTTTATTGATTAATGGAGAATATAATGAATTAAAATTAATTCTTAAATATTATTAAAACACTAACGATTAGGTGAAATGAATATATTTTCATTTAGATTTTATTTTAAATAGTTATTTTACAACAAAATATTAACAATTTAATTGAACATTCTGTTACTATATTGAATGCTAGTATTGAAAATCAGCTAGATTGTCAATATTATGTTGAATAAATAAAATTTATTCGATTTAATCTCGATCATAGCCACACATATTGGTATTTATGTGTTGTTATAATAAATTAAATTCTAAACACTTTATTACTCAATATTCATATTGTAATTAAATTTTAAAAATAAGTTTTGACTAATAAAAGCCGAATAATAGTCTGGGATTTAAAATGTTTTGTAGACTTTAAGTCAGACTTCTATTAAAAAACTAATAAAACTTCTAAAAATAAAAAAAATATAAATCAATTTATACTCAAATGTGTATAAATACAACTTTTTAATGCAATAGCTATTCAAACATTTTCCCCTTTTGTATCAATAATTGCTATCATTTGTAATCATTAGTGAATAAATATTAATTTCTAATTCAAAATCCTATTTATTATTTACTCATAAAAGAGTTTATTTTATACTCAATAATATTTGTCAGTTATATAAATAAATTTTTATTTATTTCAATTATCTAATGCATAGATCAGAATAGTTCTAAAATAGCTCTGGGAGTAGAGTAGAGAAAATATTCTTGTAATTAATCATTGCCACTGATAGCTGTTCTGTTATAGTCATGAATCGATCATTCATTAGTGGCAATAATTACGAAACAAGCAATGAATTCAAGTCATCATTAGGTTGTTATGCACTTATAATTTTGAATATTTTCTTATGATTTAAATCTATTTTCTTTATTTAATGCGATAAAAGCCGAATCACATTAATTGTGAAATTTCTAATTAACATTGAATAGACATTTGATTAATGGATTATATTCTCGAAATGCCTCTAAAAAATTAATTCAATTCTAAGCATTTAATTATTTGTGTTTATACACTCTCTCAATACAATTATTAATTGTCAATTAATCTCTTAATTTTATTGCATAATTGCAATGATTTTTATAAAGTAAACAACATTTAATTGAAACTAAAAGCTAAACATTGCTCTTAAACGTATTCATTAAAAATTCGTTGAAAATTTCTATTAAAAAAATAAATAATATTCTTTGCTCTTATACAACGACTAAAGAATTATAATTCAAATTATTGCAAAACTTTATGATTTATTTGAGATAATTATATGAATTTCCTTTGAATGTATATTTACGTCAATTTTTTCTTTTTATTCTTTAATTGTATATTAGTTTTGGCAAACATTAAGAATTTGATTCCCGAAAGACACTGAAAATGAGAGACAAGTCGGAGCCCAGAATATACCACTACTTTTATACCATTACTGGTTGAATGAATGGTTTATGTATTGCGTGATCGCATAGATTACTTCACAAAGTAATGGGAGAATAACATTAAATGTTTTCGATGTAATGAATGCGAAAAAATAATAAATGAAAAGAAAAATTCTGGAACCAAAGCAATAGTTGTTTCGTAATCACGAGTACTGAGAATTTGTTTAATAATAAACTCAAAGTAAAAGTATTAAAGTTATTAAAAAACCAAAATTAAGAGATTAGCGTTACAATGATGGAGAGGGGGAGAGGGAGGGAGAGAGAGAGGGAGAGAGGGAGAGAGAGAGAGAGAGAGAGAGAGCACAGTTACGCCCCTATTTTAAATATTAACCCAAACTTATATTTAACCACAACAGCACTGTGTTCTTGGTGTACATGTGAACAATATTACATATGCTCTCTATTACAACATTGAACTTTCATGCGTTGATCACAAGTACAGAATATTCTCTTAAATCTATTCTTTGAGAAAAAGTTATATAAAAAAGAATCTTTTGGTTTTAAGCCATCTCGGCATAGCTTTTCCGAGAAATTCAATTAATAGCTTCAATGGGTTAACGCTCTGTTTCTCTTTAACACTTGTATGCCTTTCCCTTCTCCTAACATAAATTATCATATTATGTATGTCTTTGTTTCAAAGAGTATATTAACTGTTAATTAGGGTCAAAAACTTCTTTACAATTAAACTGTTTTTTAATTCATTTTATTATTTAGTTCTTCTGAAAACTAAAAATTGTTTTCTTTTCGTTAATTTTAATTATTCTAAAAAAGATTTCACAAATATTTATCTTTTAAACACAAACACAATGTTTTCTAAACAATTTAAACTATTATTTCACAATATTTTGTTCTTTTTTGTTTGTTATTCAATACTCTTTTTTTTTATAGAAAAATGCTTTCTTATCATTAAAATTCTTTTTTTAAGATTTCTATTTAGACATAAATGTATTCTTGGTTATTTAGACTTTTTTCGAAGAAAATTAATGGATATTGCATTGTGTTATTGTATTCCCTCTATCATTCAGAATTGTAGAATAACACTGGCCATTCACATTGGTCATAATCTTTTTTTTAAATTGAGAAGAAAATATGAATGAAATGTAATTCTGTGCGTCTCTACTTGAATAAAAGAGCACTTAAGGTAATTTAAAATCTTTCATTTTAATTTTTAATTATTTCAATTTTTATTTATTCTATGTTATGATACTGTATGCATAAACATAACTGTAACCAAGGTCGGCAAATACAGGAAATATACGAAGTTAATTTTTCCTAAATTCTATGAATGGTATTAAAACTCATTTGATATGATTTGAATATTACCCTCTGTTGCAGTGAAGTTGTGTCAAAGATGTATTTTAAGAATAATTTATACAATTATAGAACCCAGAACCTGTCTGCTCAGTTCTAATAGCAAAAAGTTTTGTCACATGACATATGAGGCGCCATATGAATTAGAAATATAAATACAAGTAGTCCCATAAGAAACATATATCTTCTCTACATTTGGAGACCCACACAACAACTTTTTGCTATTAGATCTGGTCAGAACATGTAAAAGCTTAATTATGGTACCCGTTATAAACTGTACGATAATTGAATTCTTCGACAAAAATTCGACGTCATTTTTTTAATAGGAAAAGCATTGGGACTTGAAGGACGGGTTACCTACTGGTGGCATATGAGGTGTTGCTTTTTATTCGGAGTGTATATAATGTGTATATAACTCATTATTAGATTTAAAATTAATTGACGTCAAAATATAAAGTAATATTAATAGCAAACAAAGTACACATTTATTCATATTTACATAAACAGAATCTCAATTGTATACTGTAGTACACCTTATATTCGTTACATTAAGATAAACACTACAAAACATATATTCGATGGAAAATTATTTGGCATTAAATATGTTATTCTAGAAAATCGATTTCAAAAAGTTCTGTTTACGAAACGCTAAGACGAAAAAAAGCTAAAACTCTGGGCAAAATGAAATTTTCCACTGAATTGAATACAAATAATTGCTTAAAAGAGTAAATATCATATAATTCATGTCTAAGACTGTAGAGTCAATAGAATTAGAGGAAAAAGTTTCAATTCGGTCGACATTTCTGTAAACATCAATGGAAAATGTTATAAAATTCTTAATTGCATGAGAAGTAAAGCCAATGTCATTTCGAAGACAACCAATATTCTCTAATAGCCTTAGTAACAATAGCACAAGCAGTTTATTTTAAGTACCATTTAAGTCATACCAGAATTATATAACAATTTCTTTGTTAAAATTTTGTTTAATTTTTCTTATAATTCCTTTTTTCTAATTAATATTTATTTAACTTTTAGTTTTACGAGTGTTTTATGTTTTAATGATTCGGAGCCAAAAATTGATAGATAAATATCGGGAGTGTTTTAAAAATATCAATTCTGTTTCGCAAACGTATATATGTTTCGCACCCGAAAACTATTTTCTCGGCTCAACAGCAGTGGTCTCAAAGGGGTTGACATCAATTAATCTCTATCACAGATCCAACTGAATACTAAACCCTATGCAGTCTTTAGTGATTCGCCCACAAAAAAACATGTGATGAATATTATTTTTATTTTTCAATACAGAATCTGAAAGAAAGAAAGTTTAGAAAACAAAACAAAAAAATTGTTATTTAGTTTATTTTCAGTTCCCGGAAATATCTCTTTGAAATTAGCAAAAAAATAGATTTAAATGTATATATAAAATGGCAAAAATGTCTTCAAAATTATTCTTCAAATGTCTGAAGTGTTATAATACTCGTCTAAAGAGCATTGAACCCAATTTATATATATATTTTACATATGATTTAATTGATCTTTCAATTCAATTTAATGCAAAAGAATTTGTTTACGAAAAAATATGAACAGGGATTAAATTATAATCATTTGATTTTATGTTTTCTAGAATTCTGCTTATAATAGATATTATAGAGAGAGTAGAAAAATAAAATAATAATAGTCTCTGGAATTGTATAACAAAATCAATAATATATCGAATGACATACTGTACTCTATATTATAAGATCAATGAAATAATTAATTTAAATTCCAAACACACAGTACTGTATAATCTCATTCATATTCTCACACAATTCCAACTTTAAGGCTAAAACAAAATTCGTTTGACATTCAATACAACATTAAATTAAATATTAAATAACATTTTGATTTTGGCTTTTCTGTTGGGATTAATGTTCACAAAAAAATATTCTCAGATCACAGGTTTGCAGATCTCATTGAATACTAATGACAAAAGAGGAAAATTCTTTTTTATTGAAACAAGAGAAATATCAATATTAATTCAATAAGTAATTTTTGTAAAAAATCCAAGGATGTCGAGACATGAAAATGTCAGGGGTGGTATTTTTTCGGGGAAAGCCTGGGGTTGCAAGGGAGGGTAAAATGGCGGATTTTTCCAATTTAGGTCTAGGGATGTCCAGAGGGTTAAAAAGTCATTTTTTGCCTACAATATGTATTTTTGTGCAAATGTGTTTTTAATGCTAAATATCAGTGTTTTTATGGTTTTTAATACAAAATACATTAAGACCAGTGAAATATTGGCTAAAATCAGTGTATTGTTAGTTTATTTTGATGAAAAACTGATTGAAAGCTGTGAAATAGTGATCAAAATGAGTTTATATATGGTTTTGTTAATACAAAACTTAGTGAAAACAGTAAAATTTTACTATTTTATGTTGAATTTCACAATATATTTTTAAAACGATGCCTTGAATTGAATTGAATTGAATTTATTAATTTCATCTCCGAAATTCACTCAACCGAAGCTGATATCATGTGAAGTCGTGCTTTTGCACTTTTTTCTAAAATGTTGCCTAGAGAGGGTATTCCGGGCTGGGCCTCCTCTCAATATCCCTGAAGAAAACCTTGGAATAAAATTTGGGGTGGCCAAAGGCATCAAAGTCAGTGGATATAGGATACTAACGAGCCTCAAAGTTGCAGGGGGATATAGGCTGGGGTATTTCATAGTGATCAAATTCTTGCAAAATTTATTTTTAAATGACGTAATTTAACAGATCTTGACTAAATTTAGCAAGAATTTGACAAAATTCTGTTTTTTTTCTTAGAATTTATACAGAATTTCACAGAATATTCAAAAACGGCGCCAATATTTTGCCAAATTGATAGGGGCCTCACTTTTCTTAGCATTAAACCACATTAAATGTTATTGAATTGAATTTTTGAATTAAAAATATTTCGTAACAAAAAAATGATTACTTTTGGTTAATTGAGTGGAAAAATTGAGGCAATATTTGAATAAATAATAAAACTACAACTGTTTTAGAATTAATAATTTACTCAACTCTATAATGAAATGAGTGAATAGAAAATCAAATATGAAAAACATTATTATTAAATCACATAAAAAGACAAAAATAAAAATAATAATAAATAATAAATTAGTCGCTGAATCACAAGAATTATTGTAAAAATATTGAAAATAAAATATTCAATTAAAAAAACAATTATAAAGCTTACAGTATTTTCTTCTGGTGCTTGAAATATATGAATAGTGAAGTTGGAGTCGGGTCTGTCCCGATATAGATATGAAAACCAGGTCTTGTCAGGTGCTGTTTGGGTAAACTTCGATATATTGTGGAGCGGATGATAGAGTAGGACTTGTTTATCGGATTGATTGATGATTTTTATGGCCGCGTCTGTGATCTCAAGATTTATATTAATGGCTGAGAAGGAGTTGGTGTCGTCGGCACACATGGACTGCCGTTTAACGTCCGCAATAATCCAGGGCAGCATTGGTAAGGTATAACTGCGGTCGAGTACAGAACTGCCCACATATTTAAGCCGATATGTCGGGTGAGGTGTTGTCGCACCCGTCGATCGCTGTCTCGTCGGCGACGATGGCTTAGCTCTCGAGTCTCTAATTATATTCAACTCTTCAGACAATTTGCTGCCACTTATGCTGTTTAGTGAAAGTGAACTCATTTTGTTTCGGTTATCAATGATATTGTTAGCACTTCCACCACTTGTGCGAATTCTGGATCCAGAAGTGCTCGAATAATTGGATGAATAGAGTTCGAAGAGCGCCGGACCCATCATTTCGCTGTTCAAATATAATAACTCTTAGGAAAGAGTTATTTATTTATTGAAACCAAAAATAAATCAAAAATATTCTCAAAAGAGAAAAACAATAATTATTATTAATATTGAAATAGGAATTGGCATTGAATACGAATATCTGTGTGAAGAATACGATGAGTAAGTAGTGATAGGATGTGTTCCTCTCTGTGCTCTTCTGCGTTGTTTTGGTTCTGGCCTTCACTCAGCTGTTTGTACTCCTCTTTCTCTTCCACTATCTCTCTCTCCAGTTGTTTGTGTTGAATGTCTTTTGGTATTCAATATTCTTTCTGTGCGTTGTTGTAGTGATGGCTTAGTTTTAGCTTAAAATAACTGTGCGCTGAAACATATGACGTTCACTCACAGCTCAGTTATTCTATTGCATCCAACGATTCCAAGTTTTCTCTCAGAACATTGATTAGCACTCATTCACTTTTATTCTATAGGCGTTGGCCTTAACTCTACTCTACTGTATATATGTGTTTACAACTATACTATTCTTAGTTACGCAAACGCATGAGTCGACTGTTCTCTAAGACTATTCTAATGCACAGAATCTGAGCCATAGATCATAGATTTGGTCAACTGATAAACAATCCGTTCTCTTAATTATTAATAAATTCACTGATGAAAAGACATTCTCTGATGAAATAAAACTATTTTTAGGTTAACTTTTATGAAGTTTATTATAAAAACTCATTTCCAATGACTAATTTGAGTCAAATCTTTGGCTAAGAATTCATATTAATTATAGAGAATTCATTTGAATTATTTTTATTTTCGGTTTCAACTGTTAATTGGAATTAAGATTTAATTAACATTTCCTAATCGACAAACATTACACAAAATTAGCCATTAGTTCGTGAGTCTGAGTCTGAACTTCATATTAGATAATATACTTTGGATTTTTGAGTTTAAAAGAGAATTAAATTCTAATCTATGCTTAAATTAGATATTATTCCGTGAGAGGCAATGGCCTCAATGGTCGGGAACTCTAATTTAGGATTTAAAACAGAATTTTTTTGAAACAATTTAGTGATAAAATCTATTGATTGTAATGAATTCAATGAACATCATTAGCAAGAATTGCAATATTTGTGTAATATATTAAGCAATAGTGAACTTATTTAATTGAAATTTTATCTTTTTATGTGTTTTTAACTTTAAAATCAAAAGCAATTTAATCTTATTTTACTAATAGGATTGGAGTACGATTAGAGTCATTTAATTAGTTCAGTTCATTAACTTTTTCATTATGTCTGACAAACTATTGTCTGAAAAAGTGCAATAAAGAGGTCAATAAATGCTAAAAAGGAATTGTAGATTGAAATCCATAGAAAAGAAAAACAAAATGTAATCTTTGATATCAATTAAATGTATTTTTCTTTAATAAACATTTTAAATATATTTTATAAATTGGATTAAGTTTATAGAGTAAACAAGTCTTGGATTATACATCAAAATATTCTCATATAATAGTTTAAAAACATTATTCTTATGTTTCGAATATATATATATATAAATCAAAGATTAATTACATTTTATTTAAATATTAAAAATGATTTGAAAATTGGTTTTATAAATGCATTTCTGTTCTTATAATAAATATATTTATATATAATTAATAATACTCTTGTGGTAAAAGATGCGGATATTTTTTAATCCATGTCTCCAACACTTTACCATTGATTGGCTGATTCAGCAGATCTTCGATCGCATCGAATTCTCTCTGTTGTTCCGGCTTTTGGGCCAAACATTAAATAAGATAAATATTAGATTAGAAATCGATTTATAAATTTACATTAAAATAAGAATTCATAGACATTTTCAAATATTGAAGCGCTCTGTTATTTGTTAGAATTATTTATGGACTTTGGAGTGAATTATTGAAAGAATAAACTTATGGAAAATGAAACCATAAGTTATTTAATGATAATTTCACTAAACCTAAAGTAAAAGTATAAAAGTTTAGGAAAATAAACAGAGAATTCAAAAATTTATATTATTTTTGTTTTTATAGTAACTTCAAAGATGTGCAAATTCGACAAATTCAAGAGACATGGAGGTTTTTGAAAATTCGCTATTGAAAAGGCGACTTATTTTGATGAGGTTTTCACAAAATTCTTGCAGAATTTGACGTAATTTAACAGAATTATCTGAGAATAAGACATATTATAACCGATTAACATCAGAAATTAAGCAAAATTCTACAGAATATTATAAATTTTCAGAATTTTCTAAAAATTGCAGACTGAGAAAACAGCCACTTTAGCCATATCCGCTTGGCCATCTTTGACTGACTTATATACTAATACCATATAAGGCTTATTCATATTTGATATTTAATTTTCATAAATACTCGAATCAAAATAACAAATTCTAGTCTCCAATTAACTAAAAGCTCATTAATTAACAGGTCATTCAAAGACATCGATTTTGTGATAAAACACGAAAACTATTATAAAATCAGTTTTAACCGACTTATAGTTGAAATATTTTGATGTCTTTTATTTCAATTACTCAATTAATTTGTTTAAAGGAATTTGTAATTAATTTTTCAGAATCTGTTTTCATCATTGAATGCCATACTGAACATCGTTTCCAAATTTATCAAAACATTTCTAACATTTTCAAAATGATTGGCAATTATTTTTTGATTCAGTGACAGACAATCAAAAAAAAAACTAATTATAATTATAAGATTTGGTTTTTTCCACAGTTTATGCAGAAAAACATGACTCAAAATAATTTATTTTCTTAAATGATTTGTTATTATAAATAACTTATTAAAATATTTTTCTCAAAGTTTTGTTATTATAACTTATGAATGTTTGATAAAGGTTAAAATATTCATTAAAATAATTGACAACAAACTTGTGATACTCAATACTACCCTAATTTTCCGACTATAAGCCGTCCCATGTATAAGGGGAGGGCAATAAATTATAAGATTTTCTAAAATAAAAATATTACCATAGATAAGCCGGACCCATGTATAAGCCGGATAATTTACAACTATTAATAGGCGTAGTTTTTACTTGATATTGCACATATTACAGGATATTCAAGCCTTAGTAGAACAGAACCCCTAAATTTACCTTACAAATGTGTTTACATTCAATTATATGGACATATTTTTAACTAAATTAAAATATTTTGTAGACGAATAGTGACTTAATTTATGACCATGAAAATTTTCAGATTTGAAAAAAGTTTTTTTTATTGAGCTAATAGATGGTTTTAAAATATTGACTATGACTATTAGACATAAATAAAGTCACTCTTAGTTTAATTCAGTTAAATTAATTATAAACATTTTAACATAATTGAATTCAACACAAAGATTTGGGGGAAAAAGCTGAGGCTATTAAGGCTGAAATTTTTGTATTGTGTTGTTTACTAATCTGATGAAGAATTTGTTGGTTTTCTTCTACTTTTTTCCTTATATAATACGCGGCATATAGACGGAAAATTAGGGTAATTCTGTGCATTTAATTTAAAACTAATCTGGTCATATTCTTACTCTTTGAAAAGAATAAAATACAAATTAGTACACAATATTATTGAGTCAATAAAGTAATAGATTGAATGTTAAATTAAAGTCAAGTTTGGATTAAAATAAACCTAATTTTCTGATAAAGAGATTTGCGTTCATTCAAATGACTCAATAGATTATATATATAACAGTCGGTTAAAGTAGTTATATATAAAAAGTGGTCATTTATATCGTGAATTATTAAATTAATGTGTGTTTGAATCTGACATGTGTACAGGTATGAGTGCTATTATAGAGGAAACATCAACTTTTTAACCCTCAGTTATATTATTGAGGAATAAATAAATATGAATTCTAAAGAATAATAAGTTTGTTCTGCTTATAGAGAAGTCCTGTCTTTGAATTTCAATTTTTGCATTTATATAATTTAATGAATACCTTAAGCGTTCTCTGCATTGCTCTTAAGCTGAGCACCAAATGACACAATTTTTCGTCATCAATAGGTTTTGACGCCAAAGCATTGGCTTTTTGTTCATTAGTTTTGTCCGATTCCAATGTAAGTCCGGCCACTTCTATAGTGCGCACAATATTAGCCCATTCGTCATCAGTATCTTCGGTGGTGTAGTCGGTTCGTGAGGAACAGGTGGACGCGTTGTGACCATCACTGAAGCCGTAGTACTGTTGTAGCGCCGATTCAATGTCTCCCTTATCACTGCCCACATTAGAGGGCCGACGCTTTTTGCCGATCATAGCTATACCCATAGTTGGCTTACGGGGGGTTTCGGGCGTTAACGGCATTTCCGAAGAATCTGTACTCGACTCAGTCAATAGCGGCAATTGAATGGTTAATTGAGGTTTAGTTAGCTTTTTCTCAATTATGTGATGCTTTTGAGTGATTCCCTGATTCGATGATTGAACCGATGAATCAGAAGAACTTCGGTTCAAATTAAGTGGTTTTAAATTATATAAAGAATCGTCTGATGTCTGACAGCTGTTAATGGAATCCAAAGATTTATTATCGGATGAGTTATGACTGTACTGTCTGTTGTAGTCTTGTGGTGACAGCTGTAGCTGTGGTGGCGGTGATTGTATCGGTTGCTGCTCTTTATGTTTCGGTTGACTTTTCTTTGATGAAGAGGAAGAACTGCTGCCACCGGAGCCGCCAAACAGAGCTCGGGTTAGTTTGGGTGAACCTAAGAATAGGCGACTGGTTTTGGTTTGAGGGATAACACCAGTCGTAGGACTCGTTTGCTTACATTCATCTGTTGTCATAAGTTTATTATTAACGTCCCGTTTCTCGAGATGTCTTTCCTTCTGATACTTAGGAGTCGACAACTTTTTCAATAGTTTTGGAGAACTAAACAAACGAAAGGACGAGGACTTTGTCGGAGATTTGTTTGCTTTTGTTGGAACTTCTGGTGAATTTTCATTCGACGAATGGGTTTGTAATGAATTATTTGTTGACATTTTCTGTTTAGCAATAGATTTATCGCTAAAATCAAATGATTTTTCCTGATTTTGTGAATTATTATTATTTGTCGTCTGTTGTCGACAATCAGTGGTCGGCGTCGGCGATGACTTCGCCGAGTGATAGGACGAAGTGCTCGTCTGTCGCTTATTATTCATCATTCTATACATCTGTTCGGCCGGTATTTCCAAATATGTTGAGTAATAAGAACTGATTCCACTGCTGGAGGACATGGAGTTGTCACTACTGGAAGGGGTGTTTGGTCTGTCGCGGAGGGGGGGCGACAGTTGTGTTGAGGTATCATCGAAGTGACCAATAGATGATGAACTGGTTGTGCGTGGCTTTGATGTATAGATATTCTCGATCTCAACACTTGTGGCCGATTTGGGCAGATATGGCGGAACCGGAATCTTAGGGGAGAGGCGTTCGTTGGGCTTTTTGGCGCCGTATAAGCGATTGTATTCTCGATCCAAAATACTCAACTCATTCGAAGGCTGATTGTTCACTGGTTTTGGTTCTTCTGAAACACTAGGCGTTTGTTTTGTCAGTTCGTTGGGTAAAGGCATTCGACTCTTTCCCGTCGGGTTCGGCGAAGCTATCATTTCTCCGCTGAAGGAGTTATTTTGAACCCTTTCGTAGAGCGGATTAACAATACCGGTCTTTATCTGAGCCATTGTCGGCCGAAACACATACTCATAGGTGTCTTCAGAAATAGGCTTTTGTTGTGTCACTCCTCGCGTCGACTCAGTCTTTAATCCATTGAATCTTTCAGTGGGTTTAGGAACGGCTGGTCGAGTGGGCGGAGTGTTGGGAATCGACGGGATTTGTGTATCACTGACTTTAGTTATTTGATCGAAATTATCGGTCATTTTTGCGACAAAACCGGGCAAAACATTCTCTCTTCTATTAATCGATTTAGAAGTCCGGGGGAGTGGACGGGGAGGTTGTATTTGGCGCACAGGAGTACTCACAGTTTGATTGGTGTCTTCCTGTAGACTATTGTAAGAGTTGGCCATTTTTGAGACATTCCCCGAAGCGATGTCTTTGAGAAAATTGAGTCGTTGTCTGTCGAGAGAACTCGAATCTATAGAAAAATCCGACGTCACTGTCCCTACTCTGAGACGTCGGGGCGGTATCTGTGGTGAGAACGAGCCCTTCGGACTCTGGGATTGGGGGAACACTATCTTTGCATATCTAGTATTACTCGAATCGTTCAATAGTTGTCTTCTATTTCGGGCCGCAATCACATCATTGGCCTCTAGACTACTCGCCGAACGCACGTAATTGATTCGGTGCTGAAATAGTGGCGATTTAGGTGCGGGTGTGCTGTTCTGATGTTGATATGACAGGTGTTGAGGTTTGAGTCGATTTTTTGGCAAAATATCGTGAAATGAAGAGGAGTTGGATGTTGTTGTCGATGATGTAGAAGAGGTGGATGTGATTCGCGACCGACCGTAGAGTTCGTCTTTAATACTGTTGTTCGTATCGGACGATGACGTGGAAAGGGCTGCGGGAGAGGTCTCTCTATAGCCGCCAATCGGTGAGGGTTTAGATGTAATCAAAAAGCGTTTGGCGTTTCTATTAATAGAAGGACTGACGCCTTCTTCGCTCTCATCTGTTTCGCTATAACAAAAGGCCTCGGGAAGTAAGTCGTTGTGAGTCATATAGGAGATGGCGGCCAAACCCATTTTGTTCATCCAAGCGCTCATATCTGACTGCGAATCACTGGCGAAATGGAAGGCAGTGTTGGGGTTAAACAGTTTAAACGCGAATTTCTTTGATTTGCATTCCTGTGCCGGAGAGACAGTAAAACCCGGCAAATGGATCAGACATTCGGCTTTGACTTCGTTCTGGTCTT
This sequence comes from Liacarus xylariae, assembly GCA_034693365.1. Lineage (NCBI taxonomy): Eukaryota > Metazoa > Arthropoda > Arachnida > Sarcoptiformes > Liacaridae > Liacarus > Liacarus xylariae. The sequence goes on along the minus strand of JAQFXN010000054.1, from coordinate 17,068 downwards.
TATAGCAATACAAGTAATTGGTTTTGAGGACAACCCAGCGTTTAGTCCAACGAGAACTGTGGCCCAGGAATCCGTGCTGTTCTTTGCGCTGATAGAGCCATCCCTGACAGTCACCCTCTCCCAAGTCTTTGCACGAGACTCTTCGTGTCGCTGGAAGTCGTTGTAATAGAAATGAAAACATTATTATTAATCAAAATAAATAAATAATATATAAAAGTAATTATTTATATTTAAAAAGCCATTAAATAAAGATTAGATGTTATGATAACATAAACTCTTGGAGTTATGCTTACAGTGTCTTAATCTTGATTTAGAATCTGAACGCAAAACAGGACTGTTTGGCTGTTGTGTTGAAGAGCTCTTATTGTTCGCCAGTTTTGATGACTCTTTCGCTGATTTCTTCATTAGAAGTGGAGATTTCAAGAGTCGATTGATTTGATGTTCTTTTGTTTGTTTACTATTATTAGAGAGACTTTTTGGCTGAATATCACTAATTAATTGATAACTCATAACAGTTACAGGACTTGGATTAACGACACCCACTTGTGTTGGCGTTCCTCCGCCACAAATGCGTTTACTTTCTAATAGACTCTGCTCTTCGTCATGAGATATAAGGGTTAAATCCGGTTTTTCTGTCTTCTCATCGAAATCGATAGACTTTTGCAGTTCATTATCGGACTCTTTCGATGGAACTATCTTTTTAGGTGTCGTCTCGTTTTCACTTCTTCTAATCCTTGAGTCCTCAGTGGGAAAGGGATGCACTTTAGCGTAGGGCAACTTTGGAGAGTAGGAACACAACGGCTTATTAACGGCTGAATTGTTTGCATTTGTATTACTATTATTATTATTACTGTTTATTAAGTTATTGTTATTAACAGTTATTTTATTACAACTATTATTGTTATTATAATTATTAACAAATGTCGTCTGTACGACACTTAATGGCACTGGAGGTGTAGGCACTGGCACTGGAACTGAAAGACCACGGCTTCGATTAAAATGTTTGGACGAGGAGTCGTGAGATATACTCCTATTGAATGACTCTTTTTTATTATCCATATTCGACACCAAGTCTTCGATACGGATAGGGGGCTGACCGACAGTAGGGGACGAACCACTTATGGTCGCCCTTCGACGCACTGGCAGTTTAGGTTTGCGCGGATACAACTGATACACAGGTTTTGATGCATTTTTGTTCTCGGGATGGAAGGCGTCGTCGTCTCCGTCCGAACCGGCTGTAGTCGTGGCCGCGTTCTTAACTCGACTTCCATTCTGCCGATGGCCTGCCTTTCGGGACGGAATCTTATAGGGCTTGAGGACAATCACTTGACCCACAATATTGCTATGTCGGGGTCTCTTCTTAATGGTCAGCACAATCTCCGTCGGGTGCTCTTTCATGGAGTTAACCAACTTCTTGAGCTGCCAACCGACTACTGTCTGGTAGCTCACCTGCACTATCTCATCGCCCTCTTCTATACGTCCGCAGCGATGCGATGGCGACTGGAATTTAATTCCGCCCACAATATGAATACCAGAATATGAGGAATGGATATGCATTCCCAGCTCTTCGTCCGGTTTCTTCTTGACAGTGACGATGTCGAGCACTGCGGGCTGAATGGCCAGAGAGTCGTTCAGCTCCTGTACTATTCGATCACATAATTCGGCTAAAGTTATACAACTTTTTTTGATCACATCATTGGGTTTCTCAACGAATTGATCTCTTTGTGCCGTTGAGGCCAACTCTATACTCAATTTCAATATTGTTTTTCGCACCGGAATATACTGGTCCTGACCTTCGAACGGATACCTTCGACAGCACATGAAAAAAGAAAAGGAAACGCAAAAGAAATGAATGTTTTGTTTGTAAACTATTATTATTATTATTGCTTTTTTACTCTAAACTCTATTGTTAATTGATTTTAAAGCAATGAATAAATAAGTAATTTTATGATTCATTAACCGGTGATATGAAAAACAACTTTTCTTTTCTAGTACTCTCCTTTCCCTTCCATTTCTTTCCCTATAAATTATCGATAATTGTTTCACAAGTGTTTTAATATCGAATTCTTTAGCAAAATATTTTTGTGTGATTTGATAAAAGAGTAATTTTATAATTTATCGCAATTCCTAATCAAAAGTGTGTTTTTCACTTAATTTTTCGTATTTTCTTCTTCTCTATTACTTTCTATTCATTAAAATATAAAACTTTTTTTCCTCAAAGAGTTCTTTCATATCTAATGATTCATTAGTAATGAAGACTTTTTTTTTGTTAGAAAATATAAACTTTTGAACCCATAATAAGTATTTTTGAAAACAATTTTTTGTTTGTTATATAAGAAAAAAAAGTCGTTAGAAGTCTAATGACTTTTTATTGCTAATAATGATATGATTTGTAATTGAAATGATTTATGTTTGTCTTTAATTTAAATATAAAAATAAATATAAAAAAATTTCAGTATTTGAAAACGACTTTTCCATAAAAGGATTATTTTAATTGAAGTTAAGAGAAGAAAAAGTTCAAAATCATAACAAAATAAAGAGAAAAGAGAATAATATTTGTGTCAAGTATTGAGTCCTTAAAAATTAAATTAAATGCGAGAAATAAATAATAAATTTGTTTTAACATATATTTGACGAAAAACAAAAAATAATCTATAATTCAATTGAAACGAATAAATAACGGAATAGTTTCTAAACGAAACTTTCCAATCAATCAAATGGCTTTCAAATAATTGATCGAAAATTAGTTATATTTTTAATGTCAAACATATTATTAATGAATTGTAAAACAAGAATAAAAACTTTTTTTTTACTCCCAATTAATCACAATTTTTTTGAGTTAATTAATGTTAATTATATTAATACCTATCGATCCATGAGATGAATGCCTTAACGGCGGCCAAAATGTCCGAAACGGCCGAAAGTGTTTGTGTGGACACTCTTTCCTCTGTATTGTAATTCTGGTCTAAACTCTCGTCATTATTGTTATGAATGAGTAATTGATTTTGTTTTAGTTGATTGAATAGACTCCTGGCTTTACAGCCCAGACGTAATGCCAGGGCTTGAAGTGTTTCGGACCCAAAGTTATAGTGTAAATGCTTGAGCAGATCCACGGCGTCTAAAATGAGCTCTTGATGTCCAACCTTTTTGACATTCAAATTGTTTAAGTCATCGCAGGATAAGAGCAAAAGACGACATCCATTGATGTTATTATTGAGAAAAAATTGAACGTAAGGTAGAATACAGTCGTCTAAACCTATTATACGAAACCACAAAACAAAATGTTTAACAAAATTGAAGCCAAAAAAGAATAAAATAAATAGAAGTTATTTAGAAAAATAGGTTAACATAAAACACATTTACGAGAAATAAAGTATTGATTGTAGGAAAACACGTTTGGAATAACTTATACTAATATTATTCAAAAGATTATATAAAATATAAATTAATTATTTGTTTTTTACACAATTCTGATTCACCGCTATATTGAGAGCAAGTTTTTTGCGCCAATTCTCCTAAAGCCGATTAACTGACGATTATTATTTAGCATGCTCATATTGCTGTGCAATGCTCATACGGTATATGTGCGGCTATATGTGCATGTGTAATGTTTAAACAGCTAAATATCTTATATTTTCAATTTGATTACATAATGAGAACATAAATGAATTATAAAAATTAATACTAATTAATCATTTGGTTTATTAAATAATGTAAATTAAATCATTCAAACGTCAAATTAAATTGATTTAAAAATTAATTTTCATTTTCTAAGACTAATGATTAATTAAATTCATTTAAATACTAGAATAGAGACGATCTCTAGAGAACGGACAGGTCTTTAATGAAGTCAATAATAAAATAGTGTCTACACAAATATAGAGAATGAGCAAGCTACATTATTTGACATTATTTGTATTGAATATATCGTATTCATTGCATTAATTTCGGTCAGATTATGCTTAGTTGACAAATAGGGGGTAATGACTGACCCTTTAACCAATCGGTTGTGTTGACTGCAGTCCATTCGGCGATATTAATGAAAGCCATGAGTAGTGACACAAACAATCCGATGCTCTCATAAATCAGTTGTCCACTGATGTAGTGATGCTATAATACCGGAGTCGCAAATCACAAACCCAGTAATTATGTGTCGCTCGACATAAAACATATTTAATTCACACAAAAATAAGAAATTAATTTTCGCATTACTTTTGTATAGATTTGTGTGGATTTATAGTAAACACAACTTCAAAGTCATTACAATATTTGACAAAAAATACATTTATTTAAGCATTAATTAAAATTGTAGTAAATATTGAATAAAAGCTATTTATTTAATAAACATATTTAAGATATAAATAATAAAAAATTTAATGTATTAATGGTATTAATGGCACCACTTGTAGAGTGTTTTGTTATTAGAGAATCTATAGGAACAGACCATTCCTTCACTCCTATCCGCTATAACTCTATAACTATTCACTTCAATCGCACTGTAAGAGTGTCTGCGAGTCTCGACTCTGCAGGCAGTTCTCAGTCCTCTCTCTCTCTCTTTCTCTCTTTGAGAGGTTTTGGTTCAGCCCTAACCTTAACTGAATACACCATTACATGAACGGAAGCCGTAGACAACTAGTGTTGAGTCGACACAAACCCTGAGCCACAAGTTGTTCTCACAAATCAAATGTTTTTAAAAAAGTTAATAAAACTTTGTTAGAAGTTTTTTTCACTTCAATTGTAATTAATTAATAATACAATAATATAAGAGTTTAGTAATTAAATGATATAAAACGATCTCAATATTCGTTATTTATTGCTAAATATTATTGTTTTATTTGATTACATTCATTGCGAAGAAATAAATTTTATATTTTTGAAGTTTAACTGAAATATCTTTGACTCAAATTTAGATAAATATAAATCAAATCCAAACACAATTTTAATACATTTATGAATCTCTGCACATGAAGTACTCGACATATAAGAGATAAGACATTAAATGATAAGAAAGGCATCAATAAAACTATAATTACATTTTTGTCAACTTATTCTCTATTTTACAAAACTCGATACGTCGACGATAACAAGTGTTTTAACCGAAAAGATAACATAAAATAACACATTTTTGTACATATGTGCATGTACATGCATGAATTGGATGAATATCTATAAAAAAAATTAGTCCAAAAAATTGGAATTAAGAATAATACAAATTTTCATAATAATTAACTTAAGTATTTGAAGTTCATTATACTATGTATTCAAATGTTTGTGCTTTTATTTGATTAATGAGATTAATGTTTGGATCAATTCTAGGAAAATATTAAATAACATTATCAGAGAAAAGGTATTAAATAAGTTATATTGAATAGGGTTTGGTATCTGCGCAACACTATTCAAAAGAGACAGACTTGACTGCCATCAGCGTTGTGTAGCGTTTCGTTTCTCTCTCTTTTCCATACTTTGCTTTACTTTACTTTTAGTTCAATATTTCTTTTTTGTTATTTTCTGTATACAAGCCTTCATACAAGTAGTGAATCACTTATTCGTATATCCCATCGCAGATCCCATATACCAAACCAACTCAAATCAGTTCGTGTCTAGTTTTAGGTATTGTATGAGATATAACAAATCAGAGTTAAAGTGAGGGGAGGGGGAGGGAGAGAGGGCGAGAGAGAGAGGAGAGAGAGAGAGAGAGAGAGAGAGAGAGAGAGAGAGAGAGAGAGAGAGAGAGAAAGTTGAAAAGAAGGGGAGAAAAGGGAGATCAGAGATCGAGAGAGAGAGTGCGAGTGAGTAGTTATGCGTGAGTTAAGTCTTGATTCTGGCGGCGGATGTGTTGGGTGTGTATATGGAGTTTAGGGGGAAAAGCAAACCATTCATTGAGGATGAGGTCAATAACGAATAAGTTTTTGAGGCACTTATATATCTAATAACTGTAGGCATTGAACAAAAATTATTATTCGAGATTTCGAATTACACACAGAGTATAGCAAAAGTGAACGACAAGTGTTATTAGAGAAAACCAGTGGAGAGAAGAATTGAGGCACAAAACAAGTGAATAATATATTTAAAATTTATTCCTTATTTAAAATATAGTTTTTCTGATATATATTATAAAAAATATATTATAAACACAGAAGCGCTTAACACAGAAGTGTATAAATAATATGCGCCTAAAGATAACTTTTAGTGAAGAAAATTTTCATTTTTAGGGTTTGTTTCAGTGCTTCAGTGCCCATATATAATAGGACTACTACTAGCACTTGAATAGTAGTTATTTGTATTCAACTATTAAACAAATCTCAGAGAATATTCAGATCAATGACATTAGAGAAGATCTGTGATGGGATGGGATAGCAATTTAGAGGAATAGATTGAAAACTTCTTTTTCTTCTAACTTTAGTTTTTTGTTTCGTTTTACCAAAACTATTATATTTGAGTGGAATATCAAATAATATAAATCATTAAAATATATAATAATAGAAGTAATAGAAGTCTTCAATGATTGCGTTGATGTCAATGAAATGAGAAGAGAAGAAAAGCCAAAATAAAAACATCCTTTAAATGATTGAGGAGTTGATAGAGTATTATAGTATTGTTTAAATTATTTCCTAACTCTCTCTCTCTCTCTCTCTCTCTCTCTCTCTCTCTTCTCTCTCTCTCTCTCTCCTCTCTTCTAAAATATTATTCCAGACTTTTAAATAAATGCCAAAATTGAAAGATAGAAGAGATTTGTTATGAAACTTGAAATTACAGTTTAGTTTATAATATAAGTCTATTTTTATATCAGCAAAACCTAAACAAAAGAGCACAAAAAGTGATGTTCCAATGAATTGAATGGTAAGAGTGAGAGAACCAAAAGAGTCGAGTGATTTGTGTGAAGCAAAATGAGTGAAGAGATTAGAGACTGTAATACTGTTTATGTTTTATGCAATGGATTGAAATACTATGCAATCCTTGAAAAAATAGTCACAAGTTATGACTTATATAAAGATTTTTAAAAAGTCTTTTAAACACAAATATTTGGAGTAATTTATAAAACTTAGTCACCGGGAAAATATATTTTACTCCAAAATAATTTTTCTAAACATTTAAGACTTTGTTTATGAATTAAAAAGATTTTTTCTATAAAAATCGTAATGACTTGAGATATTAATCAGAGATAAGGAGTGAGAAAAATAAGTTTTGAAATGATTTTAAATTTTTTGCTAAACTTTTATGAGATTTGAATAAATAAATAAGTTTTTCTTGTGAAATGAAAAATTAGGACTCAAAACATCAGAAAAATCTTTTTCCCTATCATTTCGTGATCACTAAACAGATAGAAGTGATCGGATGTCATAATATTTCAGATGTACTTAACTCTGGACTGAATAAAAACTTGAATTCTAAGCATAACTATCATAGAGTTTAAACATCAAAAGTTGCAAAAAGTTTTCTGATTTTTCTCTGAATAAATTAATATTAAATATGAAGATAAACGCAAATTCTTAATCGCAAATCACTTTCATCGTCATTAAGATATATATATTTATTTATATATAAATTATTAATCAGAAAATCATAATTTAATATACAGTAAACTATTTATGAAGAAAAAACAAATTATGTTTTGAGTGCATTGATATCCAGTTTATTATTACAATATTAGAAATCAAGTTTTTCTCCTTTACTTTATTCTGGACTAGTGTTCTGTCAAACGAAAACTCATACAAAGCTTACGATGAGTTTTGAAAGTTAGTATTGGTTTTTTAAAACATGAAATGCGAGAAAGAGAGATAAGAAAACCAGTTCTTAGAGCTGAAGCAGAAGAAGGAAAAAACAAATATTAGGTAACTTTGTATAACAGGTATTTCCAAAGAAAAATGATGAGGTTATCAGAAGTTTTTTCGAAATAGATCCTCTCATTTGATAACTTAAATGTATTTATAATTTATTGCTTCCTATTCTACTGTCACTAAACTAAGAACACAATTGTTTGTATCTCATCTACTATATTAAGTTCTACAGATATAAATTGCAAATATTTAATTAAATCTGATTTAGAAATCACTATTTAAGTGATATTTAGATTGTATCTAATGGTTTTTTTTAACTAAATATTCAGCATTATTCCTTAAATTGTCATACAAATAGGTTCTAACGTATCAAATAGGCATTTATAGGTGCAATAAAAGTTTAGCAAATGGACCCTCACTATGTGATTCGTTTGCACACAAACTCTGGAGGGGTTCCTAGAAACCAATAAAATAGGCAAAATAAGTCTTTGACAATGCCCTAGTGATCACATATGTAATCACAAAGCCATAGAATTTTTTGGCAAATAATAGCGGAATTGAAATGAAATAAATTATTATAAATATAAAAACTCACCAATTAATCAATCATTGTATTAAATCAATTCAAATAATGAGAACATCAGCACATATTTAATAAGGGATTTTCAAAATATACACTTCTTAATAATTAATTCTCTATAATAGTTTTCACTTTATTTAATTAATTTGTTCCGAATTAATTTAATTGAAGAAAATTGGAAAGAATTCATAAAAAATGTTTCCAATCTTATATGAACTAACTATAAGTTAAATATAATATAATTCAAATTATGATAGAAATCTTTAAAAGCTATTTTCAGTCATATATTGCAAAAGTTTTATCGATTCATTCATTACTACGTTATCTCTTTTTTAATGTGAGAATATATTTTACAATTTAATGACGAAATCCAATGAAATAGTTTAGAGTTCTCTTTGAAATATAGAAATTAAATTTTAAATTAATCGATGCATTTATTCTTTTTCATTCCATTGATATTTCTTAGAAATAAAATAAAATCTAGAAAAAAAATTGTTTATTTCTTTTGTTCAATTATTTTCTGTTGAAAATTAAGCAATTTTGATGAATTATTTATTTAATACGATTCTGGATTTTAAGAATATATTATATTTTTGCAGATGAAAAATTGTATTCTTAACTCTAAACCAAAAGAAATAATATTATTATTTTGGACAACTAATTAATTTTTCAAATTTTATTTGAGTTAAATATAAAAGTCATCAACTTTCATTTATTCTATTGTATTTTATCTAATTCGGTATTAAATAAATCATTGAATCAATTTGAAAAGCCTTTTTAAGCTTTTATATTTTCAATGAAATTATAACAATTATAACAAATAAGTAATAAAAATTTTATTTCTACTTTAAATAAATAATGAATTAATAACATTAAATTTTTAAAAAATAAATAAAAATATCATTTTATGTAAAAACTTTTAAGTTTGACCACAATATCAAAGATTTATAAAATAATTTATAAGAATTTAATATTAAAAATTAGTTAACTGGATATAAATATACAGTTGAATATATAATATAATGCAGATATTGAAACAGAGTTTAACTGACATTGAATTATAAAATTATCTTGATGTCTTCAATTTGACTTCCTTTATAATTCGCTATCTTCTCCCATCATTTCACTCGTGCGTCAATTCTTATATCTTCTCAAAATTTAGCAATATTTGTTCGTGAGATTATACCGTAATAATCGTCATTAAAAATATAATAAAAACTATGAAATATCAATAATTGAAAGATAATAATGGATTGACATATAAGAGATACTTTGTTATTGATTTAGTGATAATTTCGAAATTGTATTTTTAATATAACCTATTTTTATAGTATAATAATATTGTCTGTCATGTCATGCTTTCACAACTTATTAAATAGTATTTATCTTTGATTTCTTTTGATTAGATTATTAATTAATGAATTTCAATATAAGAGATGTAAGCGAACGGAATTTTATTGCTTGAAAACTCGATAAATTTGGACAAAACCAGATTTTCCAATCAATAATTTAAAATATATTGTATTAATAGTTCAGAGCTGTTGCTCGGATATGTCAGACTTATGTAAATAAACTAATCTATTAATAAAATTAAAAATATGTGTCATTAATAGCTGACAAATACGGCTTTTAAAAACAATACAAATGCATAAACAGAGCTGTGATTTTGGCAAAACATATAAACCAATTGTCACTTTTTGCGTCAATAATTACGGTATATAAAAAATATATGCTATACATTTGAGCCTAGAGTTCAAGCACTTTACTAACTAGAAATAATATTTCTAGCTGATAAAATATTTCTAATATAATTCTGTTACGTAATAGTTGCTCAATCAGGGAAGCTAAGCTCAATTCCTCTCTAGTGTGTATTATGATGTGTAAATTAGTTAACTAGACGTCGATTCTTCTCACAAAATCATATGGAGAACTCTGAAAATTTTACATTCCAAGCTGAATTTTTAATTGCTGTGTGGTATTTTGTTTGCATCTTTGCTGTCCCTCCCTGTTACTAATTAATCATTCAATCAGATATAAAAATCAATTTTCTTGTTTTACACATTTGATTTCATTATCTCATATCATAGATGTCCATGCTAATCTTATTATTGGCATTAAGCCTATAAACAAGCTTACAATTTTAGAATTAAGTTGAGGAAGACTTAAAAAAGAATACATATAAGATATTCAATAAATGTACAGTTGTATTTCACCTATTAAAAATGTGTGCAATACAGTATTCATATTGATATAATTAATTTTCAATATAATCAAAGATTTTATAGTTGAGGGTGTTTTTAGAAACTGTCAAAAGACTGGATGCAAAACAAAAACAATTTTAAAAATAAGATAAAGAAATTTTGTCAATATTAAGGTTCGCCAAACAGAAATAGTAAGACAAAATGTTTTGAATTAATTATTCTAACAAATAAGATTAGAAAAGATTTCAAATGTACTGCATATATTTCCACAACAATAAGACCTAGTTAAAGTTGAGTTTTAAAACATTTTATTAAGTTGAAAACAAAGAACTTCCTGGTTTATAAATTAAGCAATTTTAACTGACAATATTACATATTACAAAACTCAACAATATTACATTTCTTCTTAAAATGGATATAACTGTCAGTAAAGCAGCCAAATTGGCGACCCTTGTTCTATATCCTCCCCAAACACGTGCATTAAATACTCAATTCATATAATCTCTTACGTAAGGCATTTCAGACACTCCAACAAATAGTGAACAATAAATAATTGAAAAAAAAGAATTCAGAAGTTTAGTTCAAAACTTTATTCTTGTGTTCATTTTATTTATTTATTTATTGTTCAGTACTTCACTAAATAAAGTCTAGAATAGTTAATAAAGTTTAATAGTAAGCCAATGCATGTATTCTGTAATTGGCTTGACTTTCAATGACATACAGTATTTGTTATTTTCAAAAGACAAACATTCAAATTGAGAAAAGTGACTGAATGTAACTGAAGTGATATCGAAACTTTAAAAAATGTCATTCATTGTGTGGAACGACACCAGAGAACAAACAGATTGTTTCATATAAGTTGAATACGTTTTGCAATTCAGAGAAGTTTTATTTTAAGAATAGACTTGAAGTTTAAATATAATGTTTGAACAATAAGACAAATTGAGTCTCGATTTAAAAAGTTTTTTTTTATCTAAAATAGTAGACCTATTAAATGAAAAAGTTGTTCACAACTCCGCTACAGTAAGTCTAGGTCTATGTGGTGTGTGTGCGGGCAATCAAAAGGCAAATTCAAGATGTACTTCAAATAATTATGCCAACAGTTTTATTTAAATGTGCAAAACAGTCTTCAATATATGTCTTTTAAGTTATAGAATATTATCATAATTTGAGTCTTAATAATATAAGTCAGTTCTTTACATATCATTTGTGAAGACACGTGTAGTTTATCTCGAAAAGTGAAAGTTTTTTTTATGTATATATAAACACAATAAACAAAGTTGTGTTTTATTATATTTCTAGTTTTTTCGCTTAAGTTATTAAATTATATTTCCTCAAGTTTTAAATGAGATTTCTTTTTAAAAATATGTTTTACATATATCTTATAATTGCAATCAATTTATTAAATCTTATAAACTGTAGAATTGTTTCCATAGAATTGAGAGATAAAAGTAGAATAAATGGCCAGAAATTTGAATTTTTAAATAAAGACATGGATGTGTTTCTCGGTATTCCTTATGCAAAAGCACCTATAAATGAGCTTAGATTCAAGAAGCCAGTTCCTATTGAGAGAGTGGAAGAGATATTCAATGCAACTCAGTTACCCCCTCCCTGTGTCAACTATAACAATGGTGTTGGGAATGAAATGCCGTGGAGTAGTGAAAGAACAGGAGTTGAGGACTGCCTTCATCTGAACATTTGGTCGCCTAATGTGAGCGGAGATGCGAATCGAAAACCCTATCCAGTGATGGTCTGGATATATGGCGGAGGCTTTCAAACCGGTTCTATTGATCTGGACCTCTATGACGGTCGAGCACTGACTGCAATCGGTAATGTAGTGGTCGTGACGTTTAATTATCGAACGGGTGTTTTGGGAATGTTCTATAGCGGCACTGAAGACGCGCCCGGAAATGTGGCCATTCATGACCAGAGGCTGGCTTTGCAATGGGTGCACAACAATGTCGCTAGTTTTGGAGGCGATCCGGAAGCGGTCACTATATTTGGTGAGAGCGCCGGCAGTATATCCGCGGGAATACATTTACTTTCGCCCATATCTGGAGATATGTTCAAACGGGCAATCCTTCAAAGCGGTAGTCCTTATCATAATATCGGCGGTGTCTCGCCTTCAATGGCATTAAAACAATCAAAGCTTATCGCAAAAGATGCCAATTGTCTGACACCTGATGGTGTCATTCAATTCGATTGTATGAGACAATTGAGTACAAATGATATCAAACATCTCTACAAAGATATCTATTCGAGAGGTATTTATATTTGATATTATATAATAAGTTATTATAATTTATAAATATATCAATCATTTAATAAACAAAATTTTAAACAATTTGTTTGTAATTAATAGGCATTGCTTTGCAATTAATTTTTGGCGATGAGATATCACCAGAACATCCAATCCATTTGATAGACAATAAACAAATCAAATCAAAGCAAATAATGATCGGCACTAATAAGGACGAGGGCTCGAGTGTGCTGTTTATGGCGGTTCCGGAGCTATTCTCCAAGAAAGAGCCCACGAATATGACAAAAGCATTTGCAATAGAGTTTATCAAAGCTGTGACGCAGAACTGGTGGTTAGGAGTTCTCTCAGATCAACAGTTCAGTCAAATAATAGACTATTATATGAATGACATAATTGAAGACGACTTCGTATCAGTTCGTCAATCATTGGTTGATCTAATCGGCGATTCATTGTTCATCTGTCCCTCAGTTTATTTAGCTGAGGGCTTATCAAAGATTAATGGCTCGAAAGTATTCTATTATCACTTTACACATGTCAAGCAGTTTGATAACCATTGGGGAGAATGGATGGGTTCACCCCATTTCGATGACGTCCAGTATGTGTTCGGCTATCCATTGAGATATCCGACTAATTATAGCGAAGAAGAAATACAATTATCAACGAATTTAATTAACAGTTGGTCTAGTTTTGCACATAAAGGGTCAGTCATTTATTAGTTAATACATAGCTTTTTAGCCCAATTAAGAGAATTTGAAAATAACTCAGATTTAATCTTACATTACATTAAACCCATATTAACCATATTCTCAATTTAACTATTAGTGATTTATATACCAGTGTTGACTCAATTTATATAATGCAATATACTTTCGTATGTGAAAAGTGTTTGTCTCTTATCTAATCTCTAATGCATTTTATGTCAAGTGTATTGTGTCATACAATAGAAGGAATTTTATAAGCAATTAGTGGGAAATTTTGACTGTAATTAACTCGAAATCATTTTTGAATACAGAAATCATCAGATATTAAGTTTAATTGATTGCAAATATTATATAATCTCATAATTCAAGAAAAATAATTTTTCTTTTGAGTAGAGAACCGGATAATAGTTTTGGTGATAATGTTTGGCCACCTTATGATGAAATTCATAAACAATTTATTGAAATAAATGGTAGTAAAAGAAATTCTTACCTCAAGAGCGGACCCCGACTTAAAGAATGCCAGTTCTGGAAACCATTCTTCGATAGACAACAAATTGTAAAACACGAAGAACTTTGATCATTGATTCATGATTTCATTGCAATACAGTTCATAATGTATTTTAAAATAATTGTATACTATGTATACGAAACCAATTATTTAGTATTCTTATTAAGTTTTTTTTCATTAAGACATTGAACATTAGAAATATATCATAAAAAAATATAATTCATTTTTTCAATAAAAAAATCATTTTTGAAATTCTAAAAAATTAGTATAAATTTAAATAAAGTAATTTCAAATTGAGTTAAACTTTAATAACTATTACTTTATTAAACAATTTATAGGTTAATAATTGAAATTATGATTGATTATTTTTATTTGATAAATACCTAATTTATATATAATCCCGGGTGATATAAATTTAGTCTAACTTATTAAGTCTAATATTCACTTCATTCCTCACACATTTGCTCCTCAATTACGACTAATATTTGAATTAAAACTGATTGCCACTGAAAATATGCTCAAAGAGTTTATTTAATCAATTCAATCAAATTGACATTTAAGTTAAAGTATGGAATTTTTTTATTCTGGATTTATTTTTTTGACGGATGTAATGCTTTAATAAATTCATTCTTATATTGATTCACAATACTGTATAATCAGTTGATTTGACAAATAAATAGAAAACACTAATATTTATGACACGTTTTTAGAGATATTCTATCTCTTATCGAGTATTTACTTAAATTTTGTTTTGGCAAACAATTCTAGGAATATTTATTTTATAAAATCTAAATTATTTCCATATCAGCAGAACGTGGTAGATTAATCTCTCTAACGAAACGTAAGTGTACGAAATATTCTAAAGCTAAGACATATACCAGAACAACAGATACCAGAAGTTTCTAAAGTAGATTTTGTAGCCCTACTATCCATTAGAATTGGCTATCATTCCCTTAGCATATCTTATCTTTATTCTAGCAACTTTTAAACAAGTGGTGTCAGTGTATTTTTAAAATTGGCAAAAAATAAGTTTTGAGACCAATTATTTACATCAGGACCATTTTGTAAATAATATGAAAAACATGAAATCCTCATAAGAAAATGTTAATGGAAAAACCAAATTAATGAATTTGAAAAATAGTTTGCAAAAATTACTTTTCTAGTGTTTTTGCAATAAATTCAAAACTCACACTTGAATTTTTTTTTTATCACAAACCATGGTGCTGCTATTGGTCTGTTTATAATTGAATAACGTACATTGATGGAAATCTGAAGCACAAACTGGGCATTAGATGTGGCATGTTTTAAATGATAAGTCTTCAATGGTTTCGTAATGCAATAAAAAAATGCCCAAAAAATAAACAATTTGCAAACAAAAATGCATCTTCAGGTGTTTTTGAAGTTATCTAGAATAAATACTAGATATGTTAGATTGTTAAAATTTATAGCCAAAGCTGATGATCAATAAGACTACAAAATCCACTTTAGAAATTTTTGGTATCTTGTAGTTTTCTGTATCAGCTTTAGAATATTTCGTACACTTAGTAAGTTGATGTATGTACAAAACTTTGACATCGAAAATTCATTTTAACTATTTTAAACTATTTTAAAGTTCAATAACTTTTTTAATATACAGTACTGTATAAGACGAATCAATAATAAAAATGTGGTCGAATAATTGGATTTTCTCCGAAACAGTTTAGGATGTTTCAAAAATATTTTACGAAGGATAAGGACCACCAATAGTCAATCTAACCCCAATGGGCATCCCTATCTAAAATAAACATAGGTGAACAAACAACACAATGCTCGATGAATTATATAATTTAACAAAGTAATTATAATGTTTTTCTCATATTTGGGCAGAAAAATTAAAAATTAAATTTTTGAATTTGAAATTTGTCAACATTTAATAGATCTAATTCACAAGTGAATCACTTCTAACAATTCAATTTTTATGGTTCTTATATCATAGTAAAGTTACTCCATTTTTGATTTTCACCCTCGTCCCCAGCCCATCACCCTTGGTTTGATCTATGACTATGAACTTTTCAAAAGAAACGTTATCTCTAAAATATTTTATCTGGTCAAAGAGACTTTCAATACCTTGGTTATTTGTTAATGGATCTATTATATGCTTCTTATAAACTTGAAAAATCTTGAGCAGTTCTTAAGCGAGTAAATCCAATTCTTCCACATCCATTTTTATTGACTTACCTTATAAGTCGATGTGAGATATTTTTATTTTTCACGGGTGTTATTGCCAGAAAATGATTGAAACAATCCTAAAAATATAAAATTGATTTCAAATTATGGCCAGTTAGCAGAGCTGTTCGATGCCATACCAAAAAAGGATTAGAATTCACATTTACGAACATAAATTTCTGTATTTTAATAGAGCTTGTGTTAGTAAATGTGAATCTTAATCCTTTTTCGTATGGCGGAAAAGAAATGAATGAACCTTCCATGCATCCATCTGAATCCATTAATATGAGCTCATATAAGTTAATTCAATATCAATTAATATAGGGATATCTCACACACCTTGGTAAATGGTAACACCGAATATATTGTCTACGCTTTCAAAATAGCTATCCCATAGTAGTAAATGCTGATAGATCTTCTTTGATAGAAATTAAATGTACATTTCTCGCCATTAATAAACCGCTTGATAGTTTAGTGGAAAAATTTAAGGCACAAATTGAGTGATTAAGAAGTGTTTTGAGAAGTGTATGTGAAATAAAATCTTAAAAGTTTTTGGGGTTTAGCACTTGATATTTTGTCTGAATCGATGTCCCATTTATTAAATTTATGATTTTAGCATACCTAATACCTAATTGTCGGATTTTAGAAGAAATGTTAATTTGCAAACTTGGTCAGGATATTCTTCTTTATCGATGGACGTGAGTTTTTCCAAAAGAATAAAATTGGAGATGTCATTTTCTATTTTGTAATAACCAGATAATCAAAAAATAGTTATTTATAAGACCAGAATAGTCACTATAATAGTTACTAAAAACCACTCAAATAGTTATTTATA
>JAQFXN010000053.1:0-34117 GCA_034693365.1 Liacarus xylariae | reverse complement strand
TAATTGTTTGTATGATTTAGTTATATCTGAATCAATCAAATCACACATATTTAAATAGTTTAATATGTTAATCAACAACACTATGAGTGAACACAATTTAGTCATTATATTTAAACTTTAATTAAAATAAATTATAATATAAAATATTATATATAATATATTTATATAATTCAATTAACTATAAGTTAATCCACTGTTTTCTAGTAATTAACTAGTTTTCTTCCATTGAATTCCCATTATTAATAACCTCTATATCTTAAAAACCTCCATAACTTCTAACTTAGAATTATATTATGAGGCCCGGGTAACGTATCAGAACCTCGCAATTCACAACTTTTATCAGTTTTGAATGTTTTCCATTTCCACTCACTCTATCTAATGAGATTGTGAAACCCCCTCATTTCTTTAATCCGAACCCTCCTTTAATTTTTTTGAAAATAGATAAGTGATATCACAAACTCATTATAAATAGTGAAAACCACGGGCCTGGGCCTCGACCTATAAAAATATCACGAGCCTGGGCCTGAACTCTATGAGCCTCCACCTGAGCCTAGGCTCAAGCCCAAGGCCGGCCTGGGCCTGGCCTCCAGTATAAATCTTGGGCAGGTAACGGGGTATAACCAATATAATGTACAAGGGGTAGTCAGACTTAGAAAGTGCAAGAAAGGTCTTTAGAGTAGAAATATCTCCGAATTAATTGACTCAAGATACTTTACACATTAGTTCAGGACGTTTAGGAATTGTACTCACGGGGAATTGTGCCACGGGGAATTGTACCCACAGGGAATTGGTCGGCGGGAAATTGTCGTGATACGAAATTTTTCACTAAAAACAATTTTTTAATTTTTACTTTACTTCAAAATTTGTTTTAATTTATTTATTGTTACATATAATTAAGGCCAAACCAGGCCCATAGTACTGGGCTTTGAGCCTGGATCTAGACTAGGCTCATTATTTTTTTAACCTGAGCTTGGAGTTCGTTAAATTCTGTGAACATCAGCCTGGGCCTGGAGGCCCGCAAAAATCATATAGCCTGTGCTCATCTCTAATTATAAGTATAAACTTCTTCAACAATTTTTAATTGAAATTGTACTAAAAATTAGAGCTTTAAGAAACGTCATATTTAATGCAATGGAGTATATTTATACTATACAAAGAAAATTATAAACAATTAAATCAATTAATCCGACTTTTTCTCATTATTTCTTTTTTACTATTTTTTAATATTTTTTTTTATTTAGCCGTCTTTGCAGTGATTTTCCGTTATTGGATATTAATTTCATTTTAATTATCATTCCCTGATTTGGGCAATTGACGACCTACTACTGAAACCAAATGAAAGTCCCCGGGGTAAGAATGTCTTTTCCTAAATCCTATAGAAAATGTTATTATTTTAAGGAAAAGACATTCTTACCCCGGGTACTTTCATTTGGTTTCAGTAGTATGAGTGAGGTTTTTGCTGTACTGAACTTGTTTGTTGTTTGTTTTTATGACCAGGAAGTTATTATTATGTGTGATCTTCACTCATATACGACGCTATCTATGAGTTCTAGGTAGCGTTGCAAATGAATAAATTTAAAGTAAATTTGTCATTAAATTTACTATAAATTTATTAATAAATTTACTTTGTTTTAAAAGTGTGATAATTAAATTTTCTCAAAAATATAGTAAATTTTTACAATAAAATTAAATTTAATGTAGAGATTTAGAATTATTTCATCTCATCTAGATTTAATTTAGGAATTTAAAGAATAAAAACTCCTAATTTACCCTATAATTAAGGGAAAATAACCCAAATTTTGGAGAATGAATGAATGAATTACCATATTTACCGAAAAACCAGTTTTTGAATCTATGTTAAGAATTTTTTACAATCATATTCTGTGAAATTTTGGCTAAATTCTTAGAAAAATACAGAATTTTGTCACTTCTAGTTGAATTATACGAAATACTATTGAATTGCGTCATTTTTAATCAAATTCTGCTAGAATTTTACGATAGCAAACACCTCACTCTGTCCCCCTGTGATTTTGAACCTCTTATCAGTACCCTATACCCACTGACTTCTAGACCTTTGCGCATCCCTAGTTATATCTAAATATAAATTTTTAAATTCTTGGTGAAATATAGGTTTTACAGATAGATGGTATTTTAATTATTTCTTAAAATCTTAGGGTATATTCCAAAAACTCTGAATCTTAAATGTTAATTACAATTCTGATTAAATATTTTTTACTTATTAAATTTTCTGAATAACTAGTAAATTTATTGCCATTTTAAAAATTTAGTAAATTTTTCAACGCTAGTTCTAGGTTAGGATTACATTATTTTCTAAGTTTAGCTCTCAAATGAGGATAAATTATGTAAATATAATAACAAGGAGGAGCAGTATGTTATGCTTACTGTCGTACACTTGTCTTTATTTAAAACTATAATATTCGAATAATATGCTAATATTCGCAGTGTTCATAAGAAAAATATGTGCAGACAAGGAATAAAGTCCATGAAATTAGTTAAATAATTAATCAGATTAAAAAATTATATTAGTTTTTGAATCAATAATCATTTTTTTGACACAATTATAAATTACTAAAACTTGACATAACTTTACAAATATATCGTTTTAATCATTCATTAATTCAGTTATTATATGATATTTTTATTGTTTTATTTCACACCAACTGATGTATTATAAAGAATTAATTGATATATTTAAAAATTAATGTCAATTTATTTAAAATTTTATTTTACATCATATCATAACTGAATTAAAATTAATTGGTAAAATATATTTATTTTGCTATGTTTTGATTGCTATTATATTAATCTAAAGTTTGTTTTAAAGTTAAAAGAATTTATTAGATAGTGTTCAACATATTAGTCGATTTGAAAAAGATAAAAAATATCAAAAATGGTAAAGAACTTCGATTCCTTTTTTAAGGCTGTCAGGCTATTTATATAGACTTTTTTAACTTCCAATAGATAGTCAGTCAGTTATAGATTAATTTATACACAAATATTGTGACATTTAATAAAGAGTTGAAATTTAGTAGACATCGCATAAATTGAATTTAATAATGAATAAAATATTTATTCCATATAACTTTTGTAATAAACTTTTTGGATAATTAATTTTATATTAACCTTATAATGGGATAAAACACATAAATAACATAAAACCTAATGAGTGCCCTAAAAATTTTCGGGAATCTTAGGTAAAGAAGATTAACAAAATCATATATTCAGGATCAAACCTGGAATTGATTGCTTGACTGTACTGCTAATTAGTTATGACAACAGCCTATGTCATTAAAGCATGAACATTTCAAGTCTATACTTATAATGAGTTTGTGATATTAAATGTGATTATTTATCAAATCGTTTAACAATTACAAACTCAACTTTCAAAATAGTTGTTGAATCAAACATTAATCAGTGTTTAAGAGAGCACCTGGAATATGCTTTTGGGAATACCATTTCGAGGTTATTCCGGGCTTTTCTGGCACTCATTTCTATCATTCTCAACTTATTACAAAAGAATCCCATCTAGCAAATGCCGGGGGCACCTCCTTTAGCCGGACGCTGGGGCATAACATTTTTAATACAATTAATTTCAGTCGAAATGAATTTGTTCGTATAATTTAATCCTTATGATTGTAGTCAAATTCATTTAGTTATTTTGATTTAGTTTGGATACGGATCCACATTGAATATATTTTCATCTATAGTACTAGTTCAGCCCGTTGAAAAATCCAATTTACTAAATTCAAAACCATCTTGTACTTTTACAAAAGATATTAAATAAGAAAATGTAAAAAATTCATAGATGTATTACGAAATGAGACAATTTTGTTAATTACCCGTGACAAAAATTTGTATTTCGGAGTGATATACCGTGCAGTGACTTCACAATCCTGTAAGACAAAATCGAAAGCGGCATTCGTTGTTAGTGGAACTGCAACCCATTTGGAGCATCTATGCAGTCAATTACCAAATTGTTTCTCAAATTTTCAGAATTTAAAAATATTTTGTTAGTAGTCCCACCTCTACACCTGGGGTAAACCCAGTCTACTATCTTGACATTTTTAATATCCGTTTTTATCAGGTTAAAATTCAATTACTTTTGGTTTTGTTGGTTTTTCCACCACCCCTGGGAATTATCAGGCCAACAGCTTCCATAATTTGTTTATCAGTTAATAATTTTTAATAATTCCACCTGTCCATTCCGGGTAATTAATATATTATAAAATTTATTAATTTAAAACATTGGTGTAAACAACCTATCTATTAATTGTATTATCATTAATATTTCTTTAAATAATGTTTTAATATTATTAAATTAAGACACTCTTGACATCGCAACATATAACTGTCCATGTGAAAAGACATCATCAGGCAAAAATATTGCTACTTTTTTAAGAGTTTGTCCTTAACTTTTGTTTATTGTAATAGAGAATTATGCAGGCAATGGAAATTGTCTGCGCTTAAATTCAAATGGAAATTCTGAATCGGATGTTATGATCGATACTCTGGGATTGAATAATCTTTCACCTTTTCTCTTTCAGTTTAATAATTCTGCTTCTATTAAGTGATCATGAAATACAATACATATAATTGTGTCTCATTACACAAACCGAGATAGGGATTAATATTTCTTAAGAGCATAATTGGTGAACCAATTCTTAGTTTAAGAATATGTGTAAATTGTTTCGGATTAATAATTGAGTCAGCACTTAAATATATTAAATGTCCCATATATAAATCAAAAAATTTAAATTTAAATTTTTAAAAATATCTTTTTAATCAAATCCAATGAAACTTACTCGAGAAGAAGTACATTATATAATATTCTTATAATTGTCATTATTTTGATCCAAGTAGTCATGATTCTTAATTTGACAAAAGTGGTCATCTTACATTCCTCATAAGCGACTTTGCATTGTATTTCGTGACATTTCTGCTTATGAACAGCACATTCTATTTCAACAATTGATGGTTTTAAGTATTTAATGTTATTGTCTGTATTTTATAACTGAAGCAATCCAGTTAACTTCACCCTCATCCTTTGTGGCTAGCGCGTGCTCACCATTTACAGATTAGTTAAGTTAAATATAAAAACAGAATATTTTATTATTTGAGTTGTTTTCTGTTTGTGATATAATATCATTATTAAAATAATGAAAATTATTAATTATGAAAATATATAGTTAATAAAGATAGAATGGTCATTTCACAGAGGGTTAATTACAAATTTTCACCTTGGAAATCTCATAATTTATTGATATTTTACATATAATGACAATTAAATTTTTGTTTTGATATTGGTGAATCTGCTGGAATATATTTTTAAATCTTAATTAAGTTATTTGATTGTGTAGATTATGTTAAAAAACTTAAGACTCAAAAGAACTTCAAATAAAAAAAATTTAAGGAATGATTTTATAAAACGCAAATAATTTTTTGGAATACACATCCATTAAGAGAGGGTCAATTCTGATTAAAACAATGAAATGAAGTTTAACCACACAATTACTGTTAAGAAATGCTTATTCTTTGAATTGGATCCATATTCAATAATTTGAGTCAAAAATCTAGCTCGCGCTGCAGTGGCAAAAATATTTGATTTATATATGGGACAGCTAATACTTTCGAGAAGTGAATACATGTATAAGATAAGCTTAACAATTGCCAAGGTGAAATAAGTAAAAATAATTACAACACTACAAAAGTGAAAGGTGTCTATAGTTGATAAAATGTTTGTATATGATTAGAGTCGACATTATATTGCTTAAAATAGTAAAGCCACAAAATTTTCAATGCTAGAATGGGAATTATGATATTCTTATTTATTAATAAGTTATAAACCATTTTAATCACATCACCCAATTTAAATCACTAGGTTTAAAAAAAATTAAACTCTCCTTGAATTGGAGGGTCTTGATAATTTAGTAGACTTTTACTAACACTTTGTTCTGCTTAATATTTGCTTTAGCAGTTCGTTTCTCTATTTACAAAGTTAGATGCTCTCTTTATATCTGTACAATATCAAAAAAATTTTAAAATAAAAACACATCTTGTTATAAATTATAAGCAGTAATGTTGAAAAGCGCATATTTTTAAATAGCGCGGAACATTATTGAGCCACCAGCAGGGGCCATCACTAAACAACATTCCCAACGTGCTCCAAATATCATAACTTAAGGCATTAATTAATCCTGTTTCTTTAGTCTATATTCATACTGAATGTTGTTTAGTGATAGCCTCTACTGGTGGCTCAATAATGTTCCACTTTATTTAAATATATGCGAAAATCAACATAGCTGATTATAAGCAACAGAATTAAATAATAATTACCAAAACAATAGCAGTGAAAACCTGCCAATTCAAGCAGACACATAAATATTAACTGCAATAGTTCAATAGTTGAAATTATTTTTGTTTATCAGCGAGGAGCAAAAGCTGAGTGCAAATAGTAAACTTTTATTTCTTTTCATTATCTGGGCTAGCACGTGGATGCATCACTCGTTTACTTAGGGGAGTTTATGTCTAGCTTTAAATCTTTAATAATAATAATATATGTTCTATGACTCTCCAAATCATGCTTTCCTGCCCAACAAATATAATGAAAAGAAAAAAGGTTTGCTCTAAAGGCAGCAACTCATGTGGATTTGGCTATCCCTATAAACCCTTCAGCGAGGTATCTTTATAGAGTGTTTTGAGTAATATTCTGAGAAATTCTATCGCAATTTCGGCTAAAACAATAAAAATTTAATCTGCTAAATTCTCACAGACGATATTAAAACACGTCTTACTTGATCCTTCCCATATCCAAAATTAGGCTAATTTTTTATTTCAAGCTACAGGATCAAATATCCCCTGAAATTTTTTAAAACCAATACCTTACACTTAGATTTTCTCCTTTGCCCATTCCTGTTGTTCACACTAAAATAAATGCTCTAGATTTTTCTTGACTACTTATATATAGGTAGTGTACTATTAGTTTCAAATGAATGTCCCAGGGATAAGTATGTTTTTCCTAAAAATAATAATATTTTCTATGGGATTCAGGAAAAGTCATTCTTACTCCTGGGACATTCATTTGAAACTAATAGTATATATAATATTTTTTTTATTTAACGCGCATATCCTAAACAAGTACACCTGAACTAAATGCATGATTTTAAACAGGAGCTATGGTTTTAAACACTAGGAAAACTATAATTAAAATTGTTACATAAAATTATATAATAATTTATGATAATTATAGGATTAAATGTATGCAGATTAATGTTAGATAGATTTTTGTTCATAATCAATGTCATTTATAATAAAATGTTTGATATTTTATTTTAATTTGTAAAAAAACACCAAATAGTTTAAATTTGTTACAAATAAATAGAAATTCAAGAATTTAATCTCGCTTTAGAATCTAATCAAGGATTCAATAATAAGAAGGATTTTCAAATTAGATTTAATAATAATAATTTTCTCACATGACTTTTGTAATTTATATTGTCTTTTGAATGTTGGAAGAAAATATAGATAATGGGCAAAAATTAATCAATCAGGATCTTTTTGGGAGACCTGGCTTATTGTATAAATATTGAAGTGAAAGTTTGAATTTAGTTCAATAAATAAAAATTTCAATTTTTTTTATAATAGCAACTATTCTCAAAAATAACTAAAAACCATCAGAATGCTGGTTCAGATTGTTTTTGTTCTGGCTGCTTTTGTCTGTTGTATGTATAATGTTTTGATTGATTATAATTGATTATATAATTATATTTAAATTTGATATGTATATACTCATTGAAAATTAATCTAGTAGGTAACTGCCAATCAACAGCAGCACCTGATTTGATCAGGCAGAGAATAGAGCAACGGGTGGCACAGGCTGAGACATTGGTGAAAAATGAGATCAAAAAGTTACTCGATGAGAATAGAGACTACTTGGCAATAGCACTTCAACAGGAGGAGCAACGACTTGAAGTTCTTGGCAATGAATTGAAAAATACAAATCCTGGACCCGAGGCTTTGAGACTGCTCGAGGAAGAGATAATTGGTGTTGTGACCAGGATAGAACGAGAGGTATGGTGCATAAATATTATAATTTAAATTAAATTATATAGCTCACATGTATATAAAATTATTATCTTGTCAGATTTTATTTTCTGAACACATAGTAGATCATCTTTGCTGTGTATTCGCTTAATGTTTCTTGTATTTGACTATATATGACCGAGAGCTTAATTTCGGGTAATACTGAATGGGCAGCACAGCAGCTGGCAGGACATACTGAATGGGCAGACATATAAAAATTTTGTTATAAAAAGTTTCTATCAATTACTAAATTTTCATTTCAAACTAATAATTAGATGTCGTTGAAAGAGATTACAGTAAGAGGTACTGCACTATGTGTGCAGAAATTAAATCTGAAGAGTTTATAAATAAAAACTAAAATTAACTTAAAAAATGTTTTACATAAACCAGCTTTTACTACCAGATAAATCAGGTTTCCTAGTCAGCATGACATGTAGAGTATATAAGCTATAGCATTTTAATTTAATAATATATTAAGATATAATTGGTAAAAGTTATTGATTAAATATACGATGGTAAAATCTAGCAAAATAAATTCCTTATATTTAATCCTGAAGGCAAAGCTTATATCTTACCATGCTTAATTTTAACTAACAAGTTGATCGTTTAAAGTATTATAATTTAAAATAATTTAGAAATTTTTCTATGACTAAACTAGACAATCCTGTATTCTGCCGATGTTACTAACAAAATCAGATAGGTCGTTTAGATTTAAATTGATATCTAATAAGTATAATTAGTTAATATATTTTTAAAAATTACTTCAATATATTTTAACTGATATATAATAAACTCTACTATAAATTAAATAAATTATCCATTTCTAATCAAAAGGCCGATGCTTTAACCCAAGAATCAAAAACCCAGGATGAGTTATTAGCTGCTGCACGAGTGTTGAAACAAAATGTGACGGACGAGATCACAAAATTAGAAGCAGTGGAGGGACGGGACAGAGCACGCGCACAGCAAACCATTGCAAATCTCCAACGAGAAGAGGCACAAATTCAATTACTGGTTGACCAATTGACCCAGGAGCAAAACCCATTTAGAGTTGGCGCCATTGAAGTGGAGCTCAGAACTATTGAGAACAGAGTGCGCGATGAGCTCAGAAGATTAGGCGACGTTCAGCCTCCGCCTGTTACTGCCCGACCCAGCACAGCACGACCAAGCACTGCACGTGGCAGCACTGCACGTGGCAGCACTGCACGTCCCAGCACTGCCCGTCCCAGCAGAGTCGGTGTCTACTAATTTAATTAAACATTATAATGTTCATTGTAATAGTTATTAAATGCTATTGATTAAAAAATAAACTATAAGCTTAAAAATTTTAAACTGGATAATTAATTTGAAAAATAAAATAAATGAATCACCTTAATAAATACATTTAACAAGAATAAAGCTTAAAATAAGAGTCAAAATTACTATTTTACTAAATTCTAGCTTATTTAATCTTTAGAATTAATTAATTTTGAGACGACCACATAATTTGAAGAACACTTTGGTTAAATAGAAAATGATTAAAATAGAATTCGTGGAAAAAATTAGATTTTAATTTAAACATTTTTCTTGATTTTCAACATTAAAAGTGAAACGCTTGTTTTTTTAGACATTCTCCCAGTGTCGGTTTGACAAAGCTCAATAGCAAATTGAATGGAACGCATAATTTGTCTTTATTCTAAAACAGTTTCTAACAATGATTAAGTTTTCAGAGAATCTCTTGTAGTTTATATAGAAGTTTGAAATTCGATGCATAAGACTATATTTTGTTAATTCTTTTATTTACTCATCAAATCATTGATAAAGTTTTATTCAAAATTCATATTTAAGATTAATGAAAAATATAGTAATGCTTTCTAAAGAACTGATGATTGTTTAAGGAAAAACATCTTGCCCCTTCACTCTTTCATTTGAAATCGACTGTACATACACATTTTTAACTCATCTTTAATCTTATATTCAAGTAATATTTAGTAAATAGTAGCATATACTGTATTTAGATATTTTAATATTTTCAAATACTTTATCAGATAAATGCATATTAGGTGAGCTGTATTGAAATAATGACGTTATGATAGAGTAAACACGCTTCTGTATCTACAAGGTCAATTAATTATCTATATAGGTTAACTAGTTAATTAAGTACCAAATATATTTATTAAGTAATAATTGTTTATTTGATCATCTTTGTTCAGAACCTATACTTTAAAGTG
Organism: Liacarus xylariae; assembly: GCA_034693365.1. Lineage (NCBI taxonomy): Eukaryota > Metazoa > Arthropoda > Arachnida > Sarcoptiformes > Liacaridae > Liacarus > Liacarus xylariae. Next base: position 23,807 of record JAQFXN010000053.1, on the reverse strand, counting down.
ATCATCTCTGATATTTTTTTAGAAACAACTTTATTCTCGATATTTTTTTCATAATATAATTTAAATAACAACAAAATAATTTCTAGGAATAATTAAATTATTTTGTAAAATTTATATTAAAAACATTATAAATTAATCTTGGGAGTATTATTTGAGAATATATTGCCTACATATTTAAGGGTTTGTCTAGATATTTTTCTTAGCGCTATGTTATACTAATTTATTCTGAGTTCTATAATTTATTATAGAGCTCTAATATATTTGAGAAGTTGTATTTTAAAAATTTAAACTAATCTAATCCAGGATATCTGAGGTTTACCTAATCAAGGGATATCGGGATTATTTTGTCAAAAAATGTTAGAAATGAAGAAAAAAATGAATAAACACAGATAGAGTAAAGCAAAAAATTAGTTTCAGCTGAAATGTTAAAGGAAGGGGTGGGTAGTATTTGGCAAGTCGGTTGAGTCAAGGATATTTAATCCTCACGGTTCCTTGGTTACATCAGTTTTAATTATTTTACTCGATCACTGTGACCATCATTGCACAGAAAATCTATAAATTAGATCTGAATTAAACACAACTAAAATAGCTATAACTTATCAAGCATATCAAATTAAAAAATAATAACTGGTATTATTTTAATCTAGCCTGATAATCGCACAGATGTTTCGTTTCCATTAAATCAACAACTTGGCCAAATAGATCAATCAATTGATTAGACCACTGGTGTGTGCTTGCTTTCTTGCTAAATTGGTCTTGAGCAATTCATTATCAGTGACGCGCGTACTTAATCTAGCGCGGATTTATTTGGCACGTTTTCGAAATAGGAATAAAATTAGTATAAATAGTCAATATTATATTGCTTAGGAGACAATTCTTTAACAAACTTATAAAATCATCTTCGAATTAGTTTCGTACAAAAAAAATGAAACTTGAATCTTTATTAATTTTTACTGCATTTGTTTGCTGTGAGTATTTACACTGATTAAATTTATAATTTGTCAAGTTATATGAAAAATTGTTACAAAATATCGAAATTTAATAGATTAATCAAATATTTAATTTCAAAATCTGGCTGTTGGTTTATTCTATCTAGTTTAGAATTTAATAAACATGGTCTAATATTTATACCAAAAACATGATATCGTAATATATATTACAAAATAATACAACAACAAAAATTATTAATGATTATAGAGTGATCTGGTCTATATTTTATGTGTTATTGTTTAATTTTTATTATGTGAATTATTATTTCTATATTCCAGGCCATTGTGCAACAACGCCAAATCCATTTGAACAACGTGACCTGATAAAAGATGATTTATTAAAACGAATTATTAAACTAGATGACAAAGTTGCAGATGAAATTAAAAACCTAATCGATCATAATCGAGCACATCTGGCCATTGCATTACAAGAAGAAGATCAGAGATTAGATGCACTGGCGTTAGAATTGATGAATGCAACTGATCCGGAGCGAATTAAATTGCTTGAGAATGACCTGATCATTTATGAGGAAAGAGTCGCAAATGAGGTGAGATATAAAAATTCTTTAATAAATAATTGATTAAATTTATAAAGAGATACAATTTTAGTATTGGGCAATTCAAGGATGTCCACACAGATAGGGGGTGGGCGGAGTAGTTCAGAAGTGGACTATAATTGAATCCGCTCACAGGCAAATGACGATTTATGTGGATTAAATGGTGAGGAACGGGTTAAAAAAAATCTTGCTAAAAGTGTGTACGTCTATAAAATATAGCCCCATATTCTCAATTAATAGTTTCATTATTATCAAAAAAAAATTATAAATCGGTTACTAATATATCTACTTTATCTCCAATATTAGTACATTAATTAAGATTAAGATAAATTTTTTGGTAAAAATTCACCCAATTTAAAATACAAAGTATATTAACAATGTTTGATTTAATTTTATATTTGTTTTCTACATTCTCAATTATGTGAAATTGCTAATAATTAATTTTAAAATTCCATTTAACAAGGTGAAATTTTTACATGATGAAAGTAGTGACAGACAAAGAGATGAGGATGAAATACTGTCCGATGCACTGACACTACAAGAATGGGCCAATGATGAAATTAAGAATTTGGAAGCAACAGAGGGTTTAGATAGAGAAGAGGCGCTTATAGTGGCCCGAATAATACGGCGACAGGAGGTGCGACTCATTGAAATCACACAACAATTGATTCGATCGCAGAGTAGACAAGAATTAGAAGGAATTGAGGCCAACCTCAGGGCTGTTGAGGCGAATTTGGCCGACGCTCTCAGACATATAGAGATCACACACCAAACGCCTGCACCCTCAACACCAGCTCCTCCGACACCTGCACCCCCAACACCAGCTCCTCCGACACCTGCACCCCCAACACCAGCCCCTGCGACACCTGCACCCCCAACACCAGCTCCTGCGACACCTGCACCCCCAACACCAGCCCCTGCGACACCTGCACCCCCAACACCAGCCCCTGCGACACCTGCACCCCCAACACCAGCCCCTGCGACATCTGCACCCCCAACACCAGCACCTGCGACACCTGCACCCCCAACACCAGCTCCACCGACACCTGCACCACTATTAACTACAGCTCCATAAAAATTTGCCCCATCCACTGACACCCAGTATCTTTAATTGCAGTATAACCCGTAATGTTTTCAAAATAAATAGAAACCTATATCAAATCTAGCTTGTTTAATTCTATAGATTAGATGAGTCATAATCAAAGCATTGAAAAAATGTGTTTAAAAAATGCCTACAATTTAAAAAATGAGAATTCCTCAAATTGCAGATTTAAGTCTTAGAATGTTTTAATTCTTTTATAATTTAACAAATAGTCGATAATTAAGTTCGTGTTATAAAACTATTAACTATTGCTTAAATAAAAACCTTTTAACTGCATTCTCAAACGTTTTTCATTTAATTTACATCGCGCTCACTTTTTGATTGTAAGCACTTTTTCAAAGCTTTAGTCATAATTATAAAGAATCATTTTTCTAGTAATGGTTGGAATTCCTCTCTTGACTGAAAACTCTGAAAGAGTAGCTCAAAATTATAGTATAATTGATTTTATGTTTATACTGACCATTAATATCATGCTAGTATTGGTTTATAATGAAAAATTTATTAGTTTTTATAACCTCTTAATACTTTTAGCTTATACTTAATCTGTGAACTTACAATTTCAGAAATAACTAAATTTTATATATTGTAATCTATACTAATAAATAACAACAATTATTAAAAAACAATTAAATAAAATATATTAATTGCATTCAATATTTTGTTATTTTAAAATAATTTAATATAATCTAATAATGGTTAGACCTGAGGAAATATTAGAAGATTTGATTAATGAAAGTGAATGCATATATCGAAAAAAAAATATTTTTTAAAAGTTTTTTCGCATATCTGAGACGTTTTTTATACGAAGGCATTTCTATAGCCGTTGGAGATTTTTAAGATCATGTCGGAATTCAAACAACTAGAATTAAGATTCTTTATATTTATCATTTGAAGAAATATTTCTTAATTGAAAATACTGTATACAAAAAAATGATTTGATTGAATAACTTTCAATTAGAAAGTGTTATATTTTATTTAATTAATAAAAGGAAGAAAAAAAAACTGTTGAACTAAAAACTTTTTTCCAATTAGAATTGAATTTCATTACCAATTCGATTGTGAAAAATTAATTAAATGATAAGTTTTTATTCTTAATTAGTTTCTGAACTCCTTTTTCAAAATAAAAAAAATTCTTTAATATAGAAAAAAATTTAAGTAAAAAAAAGTTTAATGTAATCTCAGAATAAGAATAAACTAAATCTTTTTTAAAAACAATTTGTGTCCCAAATAATAATTATTTTTTCATTTAAAATAAAAATAAAAATATCAGAAATAATAATATTTGCTATCATTTCATATAAAACGATAAAATATAATATGATTTCAAAAATAATATTTTAATCTTTTTTTTCTACTATTGAGTCGATATGTCTTTCAATTCGCACACAAAACAAGAGTTTAAAAGTTTGTAAAAAAATTTTGTTTTAAAAAAATAAAAAAAAATAAGAGAAAGAAAAAATTATTATAAACTTTTGTGACTCTTCTTCTTTGGTATATGTCTTATGAGTGAAGTCTACACTACTTATGGTTCACTGAATTTTAACTAAAAGTCTTTCAAAATAAAAAACTACTAATTTTTTCTTCATTTTTATGTTGCAATCAATCGAAGCAACAATTCGTTCAATTATTTTCTTCACAACAAAAGAGGAAATGTAGTAATCAGTTATCATAGAAACAAAGAAAATAGTGATTATTATATAATCATTAGTCTTAGTCTTAAGACACCAATCATTGGCCACAGATTTTTCTGCAGCGAAAAACCACTTTAAGTTAGTTTTAGAAATGTCTTAAACCTTGACATTCAAAGTATTGTATAAATGATTTAGATTTCAAATGTGAATAGAAATCTATTTTTCTTCAGTTTATCCATTCTTTTCATACATTCATTTGCTATTAATATAGAGTTTTTTAAATTGAAAATATTATTATTTTTCTTGTTATTCATATAGAAAATTTATTAAAATATAAACCGATTTATTAAAATTATACTCAATTTTTATTTCAAAAAAGATCCAATGAAATATAAAAGAGAAAAATAATGTACAAAAAGAAAAGAATAATCCTTTTAAAAAAGTAATTTTTCAAAAGGAGAAATTCAAAAAATAATTCCCTTTTCTATTCAGGTGAGAATTCTGGTTTCAATCGATTTCAATATATAACTAAATTTATTTTAAGCAAAAGTATTGTTTAATCGCAAACAAAAATGATTTGTTTGACTGAATCATAAAAACTATGAAAGAAATCAAATGATAAAAAAGAAGTTTTTTAACCTTATATGCGGTCTAACTATTGATAACAAATAAACACTTCACACATCTATACCAGTATTTAGAGAACAGGTGTAGTAAAAAAGGTTTAATCATTCGTATTATTTATCAAATACTCGAAAATTCTCTTTTTTTCTATCAAACAATTGCGAGAATAATACTTTTCTAGTACTCAACCATATCATCGTCACCTGAATATGCTATCGACCGACGCCTCCTCTCACATATACATGGCTTATGTCCAGACATTTTAGTTCTATTGACCAGAATTTCAAAAAATTTAACAACTAATAGCAGTCTAACGACTAATGCCCAATAAAAAAATATATAAATCTATTTTAATGACCAATAATTTTCAAAGCAATGTAAAATATAATGTTTTAAGAAGTTTAACTAAATATTTGCAAAAAAAGAGATTATTTTTGATTTATTTTTTTCAAAATAAATATATACTGAAATTAGAAACAGAATAAGAAATTTCAGTCTATTATTAAATACATTATATGAAGCGTTTAAAACAAAGTATTTTTTCATAAATCCTTAAACTTTTTTTATATACTGTATGAAATAAAGTTTTATCTCCGTTTGGCGGACATAGAATAGTAGTTGGGAGTGGAAGAGGAGAGGGAATATTATAGTATATACCATAGTTATAACATTAGGTTTAAATATATAGTAAAAGATTAATTTAATTTTAAATAAATTATTTAACTTTGACTATAAATCATTAGAAAAAAATAAGAAAAAAAAATTATTTCAATCAAAAAATGATTTTTCAAACGAATAGAAAATTATTTGTATATCGAAATAATATTTTAATTATATGATTAATTCAAAAATCCCATTGAATTTATTTATTTGATTATCAGTTCTGCAATAAAATCTGTAATTATTTTAATCCATTATTACAGAGCATTAAACAAGAAAAATATTTATTATCCAAAAAATTGTATTAAATAATAGTAACGAAAATATTTTCGAGATTTTTATTTTTTATTTTTTATTTTACTCTAATTGTCGTTATTTTGACTGATTTATAGTCTTCGATACGATTTTCTTAATGTAGTTTTATTTTAGTTTTTATTACAAATATTACCTGACATTCAATAATACACTCGAATAACAGGATATGAATTACTACTGTATTTATATAATTGAGCCATGAATTTGTTAATCTCTATAGATATTCGTCAGTATCACATGTACAGGTATATATATATACAGTACCTGTTCTTTAATTAGTTATTTATTGACTTAACGTTTGATTTTCTTATTTTTTAGGTTCTATTTCTCCGAATATCTGAAACACAAAATATATGGCTTTAATACCACATTTAAATTGATCTAAATTTTATACACTTTAATCAATAGGTTTCATATAAATTGCATACATTCGAGTGAAATATCAAAATAATCAAACCATTAATTTGAGTGACAGTTCATTTCTGACGTTATATTTTGCTCTTATTTCATATCTGTTTGAATGTCAATTCAATTTTCAGACGAATTGCTTGTTTTATTAATGAATGAAATAATGATTTATCTAAAATAATACGATTATTTGAATCAATATTCCATAATTTTTATCTAAGCCTTTCTAGAATCACCAAGAGCAGACATAATCCCTGATTAGTGAAAGAATATAATTATTTTAAAGCTTTATATTTGTGATATAAATATAACAAAATATCAGGGATGGCCAATGAAATCAAAGTCAGGGGGTATAAGGTATTGATTAGGGATGGGCAATGGAGGTATAGCCAAAATATCCCCCCATCTCCAAAAATGATCAAAATACCCTGAGTTGAAGAAAAGTTAGAATCTTCCCCTTAGAAATTTTGATCAACGACGCAGAAGGTTGAAAAATACCCCACCCTATATCCCCCTGTGTTTTTGAGACTATTATCAGTACCTTATACCACCTGACTTTAAAGTCTTTGTCCATCCCTAATATTGATAAGAGCTTCAAAGTCACAGAGGGTATAAGGCAGGGTGTTTTGTAATTTGATTTGCAGAATTTGATTAAAAAATTACGTAATTTACAGAATATCAATCATTTCTGCAAGATATTAACAGAATTTGTAAGAATTCATGCAATTTATGATCAACTCTGTCAGAATTTGGCCAAATTTAGCAAGAATTTGACAAAATTCTATTATTTTTCTAAGAATTTAGACAGATTTTCAAAATAAATTCTTCAAAAGCTCTTAGCCTTCAGTGCAATTTTTGCCAAAATAATAGGGGGTCCTCATTTTTTTTATCACAGGGGGTGACTATTTCAAGTAATTTTCAAATGATTTTATAATATTTTGCATAATTTTATTAACTATCTTTAAAAAATTCTGCAAGCTACATTAATTTAGAATAACTTCTATTATTTATCTGGGAACCATCTACTTAAAAATTATTAAATTAGAATTGATATACTGTATTGACTTTAAAAATAAAGATTACCAGCAAGTTTCTAATAAAAAGCACAACTAAGTTTGCAATCTTGTTAAATACCTAATTTGCAAGTAAATAAAATTTTCAAAAAATAACAGATATAAATATGGTCCTAATGTCCTGGAATAATGTGCCATTTTATGACTTCTTTCAAATGAGATTGATCAAAATCAAAAATTCGAAATCTCCCTATAATTCCTCTTAAAATATCCATACTATGGATATTATTTAGTCCTAAATTAACTAGTACTGTGATATTTTTCATAATTAAATCAAATTATTGTACTTTCTATTAATTTAAAGATGAGGTTAAAATTACAATTTAAGAAAATTTAAGTTGAAAATAGTTTGAAAATCTCAATTACAACTCAAATTATTAATACCAAAATATGAAGCAATTTCTTTATTTTGACAGATTATTACAATGAGAAGAAGCAGGTTACTTATGAATTTATCAAAATATTTCAGTATCAATGAGAAAAGATCAGATATGATATATCAGAAAACTTTTCAGATTAAATCATTAAGAGTGAAGTTGAAAACATAAAAAATTGACAAGTTAAATTTTTCTTACACATAAATACATAGATATAAATTTTATCAATACTGGACATTCCTATTCAATATAAGCGGATTAAATATAAAATTCAGTTTTTTAAAACTATTTTTTCGATCATTAAATCTAAAATTTATTTAACTCTAGGAATAAATCGGTTTCCAATAAATTAACTATTTTTAGAGGAAATAAATGAATTTATTATACATATTCCTAATTAGGAAATACTCAAATATTTTTTATAAATAAATAAATATTTTATTTAAAGAAATATAGAGAGGGGAGGGGAGAGGGAGAGAGAGAGAGAGAGGGAGAGAGAGAGAGAGAGAGAGAGAGAGAGAGAGAGAGAGAGAGAGGAAATACTGAATTAATCGAAACAAAATTATCGAATAATAGGGTTTTTCTATTTATAGGAAATATTTGAAATATATTAGAGGAGAAAGACTTGCTCTCATATGATAATTAACAGAACAATTTTGCTAATTTTTTCTAAATTTATCTTTCTATCTGAATAGATAAGAGAGAGCACACAAAAACAAGCATGAATACAAATTTTTATATATCGTTTTAAAACAATAAAACTCTTATTTTTAACAAAAGTTTTTTATGTGAAAAAGTAACAAAAAAATAAAACCACAAAAGAGTTATATATGTTTCTGAAGAGAGAAAAAGAAAAAGTGTTTTTATATTTCTCTGGAAATAGAAAAGAAATATTTATCAGAAAAATGTTTTTTATGTGAGCTCTAAAATATATTTATATAGTGTTTTCGAACTGAAAACATTTGCAATATTTATATAACGAACAAATTTCCGAAACCTTTTTTCTATTTTCTTTACTTCAGTAAAAAAAAGTTTTAAAAATTACTTTTTTTACAGTTAGGTTTGGTATTTGTGTAAAAGTCATGCTCTGTTCAGTTCGAAGCGAACACTTGTCGGAGAGTTTTGTTTTTATTCCTCCGTCTCTGTAGTCGACCGACTCTATAGCATAGCTCAGAGAGGAATAGGAGTTTAATGACCAAAACAAAAAAGTTGTTTTAAGACAAACACACACTATATCTGTAGTGGAGTTAAGAATATATATAACTTATATATACTGTACACTAAAGTACAGTAATATTTCTTAAGGGCTTTCACGAGTGAATTCAAGTGAACAGTTTTGGTAGAGAGAGAACAGAACAGAATATTTTTTACATAAACTATTGACTGAATTGAATTGACTTCAATGAATGTATGAATGAATGAACTAAACTAATGAGCAGTTTATTTGTGCGATAGAACTCGGAGTGGCATTTGGTTGTGAGCGACCACTTTTGACGGCACTTCTATATATCTGTGTATTATTGGAGTGTTTGGGTTGAAATAGTTTTACATAACTTCTTCTTCTATTCTCAAGTGTTGTGCAATAATGACATATGTTTTTCAATTTGTCTATCAAATGAGGAAGAATTGAACGATTATTTCCGCAAATTTTACACAAACACAAAGCATAAGAAAGAAAATCAATTCTTGTATTCAAAAAGTGTATTCAAATTATTTTAAGAAACTTTTATTTTGTTTTTATTGAGTTTTGACATAACTTTTTCTTCAAAGTGTTTCCTAAAAGAAATAACTTTTAATTACTATAATAAGTGAGAAAAGGAGGTAAAAATCAAAAAGAAATAAAAATTAAAAGTTATTTTTGAAAATTACAATAACAATGAAAACAATAATAACTATAAACAGTTCAACAAATGAAACTCCAATTAATAATCAAAAGAGTGTCGAAAATATCGATAATATATCTGCTGTCGAACGACAGACACCAAAATTCAAACATGTTATTAATGTAGAGAACTTCGCTGCTGTCCCTCATCTGCACACTGATGCACAGGACGGGCACCAGAATGTGCATGCTCAATTAGTGACCGGTGATGAATATGACGTGGATGAAGGCTTTAATGAGGATTCATCCCACTCCTCAATTACAAGTGGCAATAACTCTATTGTCTCCACACTCTCATCCACTTCCTCCTCATTATCCAGCGCACAGTCCCCGTCCACTTCACCTAATTTTCAAAACAATTTCCAGAACGATTCCATACAATCTCTCATTACAATTAGTGGCCCAAACGGTTCTGTACGCGGAAAACGAAATTCTGTCAAAAGTCGTGTTCAAAGTTATAAGGAATTAATTAAATTAGCGGTAATTTTCTTGAATTTAATTATTTTAATTATTATTATTTTCTTTATATAACTCTTTAATATCTTTAATATGTCTTATATATTATGACGAATTTTCTAATCTTTTCTCTCAGTTTTATTTTGTCTAATATTTTCTTATTTATTCAGAAAACTTATATTTCCTTTTTTTACTCTTTGTTTTAATAACATTTTCGTGTATTTGTTTAAGTTATTTATTTTTCTTCTATCCATTCATTCATTATTTTATTTTTTTGATAACTTTTTCTTGAAGAGAGAGAAAGAATAATAAGTAATTAAAAAAGATTTAGTTTTTTTTTCATTAATGAGTTTCTATTTCTTAGTGAACAGAGAAAATGAATTTTATTGTCTTATAATTTTGATAATTGAAAACAAGAATGAAAAGAAAAACTTTATTCGCACCTCTAATAACGTATATAAACAATTCCGGAATAATTATATATAAAAGTGTTTATATTAAGAATTATTTTTTTAGTTTTACTTTTCTATTTGTATTTACAATACAATTAAATTTATTTTAGATAACAATTCTTTAGATAAATGTATTGCAATTAACAACAGAAACAACACAAAAAATTTGAAATTGCAATACAAGTGCCAACAAAAATATCTAACATTAATCACAAGTAAAGTAGTTTCCAATCACTAGAAATCCAGTCGACAGTACAGTAGGTTTTTCTTTAATCAAATGATAAATTGCACGATCACTGCTTCAAACAATTTATTAAGCAATTGATTGCATGATTACAATAAATTCAATTAACACAACACTAAACTGCAAATGCTTTGTAATTATAGACGGAGACAATCGTTATATAATCTGATCCAAAGGCTAAAGAATATTGAAATAAATTACTTAAAATTAAAATAGAATTATTCAATTAGTCAGCAATGAAAACAATTAAAAGACCATGTTTAATAATAAAATTTTTATTAGTTATATTTCAATTTTTAATTTAACATGTTCCTGGAATATAAATAAATGTCATGATGATATTTTAAAATAGATGCAATTGTTCTTAAAAATATTTACTTGTTAAAATTCTTGAGAATAAATTTGAGCATTTATTGGAGAATATAAACAAAATTTCAAAGCTAATTTATCAGAAGATTTATTTTCGAGTACACAGTTATCATACAACTGCATAACTTATACCTGTATACAACTAATTTACTGCACGTAGTACTCGATCTAAATGATCTGGATAATTCTTACTTAAACAGTAATGACAAATATGTAGTTAATTACGTGATTTTTGTGCAAATGGTGATAATTGTGGTTAAATTAGATTTGTTTAAACGAATTCATTTGATGTTCTGAATTACAAAAACAAATCCCTAACAACAGACTAATAAAGAATTATTTCTAAATTGAGTAATAAATGTGTTTCAAAACCTAAAATAATTTATTATTATATCGATTGTCACTGCATTACCTGAAACTTGGAGAGAGAAAAACAATTAGAATGTTATGACACCATAAATGACTTTTATTTGCACACAAACTACATATTATTCTTTGTTTAGTCATTAGTGGAAATTCTTATTTCTTTGACATTTCCAGGAGATATAGCTAAGAGACATGACTTTAATAATAATTTTTTGATTTGTATTTTTATTTTTCATTAATTTTCGTAATGTATTTACAATTTTAATTATTTTCAATTGATTGTATTATACAGGGGTAGCCAAGGGTATTTAGGCTATTCTCCCTCTCTGAATTTGAGATTTTGCAAAATATTCCTACAGGCGCGTATTTTTACCTTATTCCCTCATGATTTTTCAAATTTTGAAAAAAATTATGCCCACCTGAATTGGCAAAATTTTCTCAAAATACTCCCTGACTCGGCCGACCTTGGCTACCTTTTGTATTATATTATATTAGGGATGATCAATGGGAGGCAAATAAATTTTGTTGTTACATTATTTCCCCTTTGCATTTTCATATTTTGGAATTTTGTATACCCCCCTTGACTTTAAGGTCTTTGGTTATCCCTATATTATAGATTACATATAATTTTAATTTTCAGAAGAATTCAAAATATTAGTAAAGCAAATGATAAGAAATTGTAATTTTATTCAAATATTAATCTTTTTCTCCGATTTATTACAAATCCTATTCCTAAAAAAGTTTTATTTCATTTAATATGGAATTCATTAACAAAATATAAGATTATTTTTGTTTTCTTAATGTTGAAGACCTAATGATAACTACAACTCTGTAATTAGAGACCAAAATATGTTTTTCCTCAAATTATATCTTTTCAAAAGTAATTCTTAAAAATAAATAACTAAAAGATTGGATTCAGTGATAAGATATCGACTCGGAGTGACTTAAAGAAGTTTATGAATTACAGAAATCCAGTGATTATCCCAAAAGTTTACTTCAAGGCATAATATTTAGTGAAAAAGTTTTTTTTAAGAAAAATAAAAGTATTTATAAAAAAATATAAAATTATTTGCCTCTAATTTAAAAAGTTTTTTTTTAGGAAAAATCTGATTTAATGTTTTTATTATTTAGTATTTATTGTGAAATATTTATAAAGCGATTAAATTTTATATACATTTAAATCGATTAAAATCATTATACAATCAAATAATCATTTTCTTATTCAATAAATTGTTTGAAATTTTGATTTTATATTACAATATTATATGATTTACAAAATTGATTTTCAAAAACATTTTTTTTGTAATATTATTTTACTGTATATGATATAAGACTTCAGTTCCGTTTCATTGAAGTACTCGTCAAAAGCTTAGGAAAAGAGCTGTCTCTCCATTCAAAGTAATTTCATGTCTTAAATGTCTTTAGAGTTTGTTTTTTTATTTTCTGTTAATTCAAAAAAAGAGATAGAAATAAACTGAATATAAAAAACTTGAAATTTTACAAACACTTGAAGGCATTTACTGTTTAAACTCCGAGAACTCCTTATACAACCGTTTATATACGGTTTAAATAAATAATGTGTTTCAAGAAATATTTGCCACAAGAAGTCAAATCATATAACACTTAAACAGACAGTAAAATAGGAAAAATTGATTAAATTATTTGTCAAAAGAAAAAAATATAGTTTTTCTCTTTTTCTTTCATTTATATATAACTTTTGAATTGATGTTATAATAAATGAATTATAATATACTTAAATATAAATAAATATTAAGAACTTATTTGACAAATATTTAGAAGTCAGGGGAAAGAAATTTTTGTTTTTCTTATATTTTATTTTTTAGTTTAACTGCTATTTAGAGGTCAAACAGTTAAAGGAATTAACAGTTCAGAGACATAGAAGTTATTTAAGGATTTTATTTTAATTAGAGGTCAAAAATTTTATAACTTATAACATGACATAAGAGCTTAAAACTGTGAAAATTATATATTTATTAGTTATTTGTATTTAAATTCTTTCAAGCAATTTGTGCCCTTAAAACACAAAAGAGGTCGCATTTTATAGTTTAACTCTTTTGTGGTCTCAGAATATTATGATTTCACTTAAATTGAAAGGAATTTCAGATTTTTTATTAATAAATTAATCTGAAACAATTAATCAAGGCATTATTTTAGAGTTATTGTTCTCATTTGTCATTCTCTTCAAAAGATAACCAAGGGCATATAGTCATAAATAGATTTAATTTAAGAACTTAAAGTAAACTCAGGGATGGGCAAAGGAGAAAATTTCAGAAGGTATTGGCTTTTGACTAGATTTTAGACTTTGACGTCACAAATTTATCCAAATTTTGAGGTAATTTAACATAATTTCGACAAATTCTCAAATATTTTAACAAAATTTGATAGAACTTGGACAAATTATGATGAATTCTGTAAGAATTTAACAGATTTTGACCAAATTTAGCAAGAATTTGACAAAATATAGTTATTATTCTAAGAATTTAGACAGAGTTTCACAGAATATTCCAAGACTGCTATATGGGGGTACCTAGGGAGCGAGCTAGGAAGTATCCGTCCAAATCACAGGTGTTATTCCTGGCTGGACCTTCCCTTTGCACATCCTTGAGTAAACTTAAGAATTTTTAAAAGTTTTGAAAAACACTTGTTTACTGAGAATATCTAGTATATCTCAGGTTTGTCTGGCCATGGTGATTCTTATTCATTATTGTAGTACTAATACAAAATCTTGTTTGATATAAGAGTTATTTTAAGAAATACAGTATAATTCACTCTCCAGAAGAAAGTGATTTTTAGAATTCTCCACCCATTTGTTGACTGCAAAACATGCAAAAAACCCTTCGTTAAATACGCTTGACTCAGCCGATCTTGTCAGGGATGTTTGAATTGAGACGATTGAATAGAGTGTTTATTTTAACAATAAGAATAATCTTTAATAAATTCTCTAACTCTGGAAGAACGCCAAAATTCTTTCGAATGTTTATAAATTTTCAGCTTGTATTATTTTACAATGTCTACTGATAATTCTCAAGATAAAAATTTGTGCTGATGGGGTAGTAGGAGGGTTTTATGGGGGTGTAAAATATCAAAAAGTAGAAATAATAATCCATTTTAAGACCTGATCCAAGTGTTCAAATAACACAATATATATAAACTCGTTACAACTTATTTATTAATAGTCTGAAGTCATAAATGAGTAATTCATAGAAACTTTTTATAAATTTTTTAATCAAATTATTTGATGTAATGATTCAGCTTTCGGTCATTGATAATCAAATACAATAACATTAATCCAATGCAATAAAAGATAGTCTACTATATGTGCAGAAATAAGTTGTAACGAGTTTATATATATATGTGTGTGTAAATAATTTGAAAAGTAGAATCTCACTATATGTTAACCATTCTTCCGCGGTAAGTGTTCCGCGCCGAGCTGATCCAGATTACAATGGACAGAGTCGTGTCATATATCGTTGAACGCGTCTTTATATGAGGTTTATAATGATATATATATTGTGCCATTTTATCACTTGGATCAGCTCATATAAAAAGATTAAATTTAAATTGTTGATTATTTGCACTCCCATAAAACTCATAACCCCCTCCCTTACTCACCCTACCCCGCTATCAGCACAAATTATTCTCTTGAGAATTATCAGTAGACATATTAGAATAAAACAAGCTAAAAATTATAAACATTCGAAAAAATTTAGCGTTCTTCCAGAGTAATGATAACTTATCTTTTTACTTTAGTATAGATTTCCGAAATGATATTATATCAAAATTAACAAAATTTATCTTCAATTTTGTTTTATAAAAACTCATTAATTCCTAATAAAGTTTTAGTAATAATTAATTTATTTCACTTTAATTAGAATACATCAAAAGCCGATTTTAAGAGAAATTATGAGAAAGAAGAGCAAAATCTATGCGTTCTTTACATCACTTCAATGGGTATTATTTTCATTCATAAAACTTTATTTTCTTTCTATTTTTTCGATTTAAAAATTTATATCTTTTATAGGAATTATTCGGAAAACATATGAAAAATGTCGGAAATTAAAGTAAGATTTATTGGTTTTAATTTAAAATTTAATAAAAAAATAAATTTTATGTAATAAATAATCCCATGTTTTCAGAGCTATACTAATTCAACATTTAATACGTTTCGACGAAAGAGATATTTATATAAACCAGAATTTTAAAACTGAATTATATGAAAGGACAAACGGCTCATTTGAATTGCCGGTGCTATTCATCAATGGAAAATGGATTGGTGTAAGTCTAATAAGTTATAAAAAGAATTCTTAAAAAAAATTATTGAAAAATTTCTTTTAACTTCAAAGAAATGTTTATTAATTGGAAACAAAATAAATGAGCGAAAGAAAAAAAGAATTAAAAAGTCTTCATTATATCAGAAACAGTATAAAAAACTAAACTCCAAAACTCCTAGTCTTTGAACTATCGCTCAAGATCTTAATTCGATGCTCAGGGGATAGTCAAGAGTCTCGATGAAAAAGTTTTTAATTTGAAAATTCTTTTGCATTAGTTTGACTCAAAAAAAATTGTTTGATTGAATTAGTTCTCGAAAATTATTATTATTTAAGACAAACTTTTATTAAATCAAAATTATTTAAGTTTTTCAAATAGTTTCTGAATTTCTAAATAATTATTCAAATTTTTATCCTTAATATAGAAATTCGAAATATATTTGTTAATAATCTTAAATTATTTTCAATTATTGAAAATTTTCCTGATTTTCTACTCATCTTTCATAACTCAGTTTACACAAGATTAACCTCTGAGAAATGCTCCTGATTATATCTCATATTGCGAGATTCCTAATTCCTATTATGAAAATTCTTATTCTTTATATCGTGTAATATAACAGACCTTAAAAGAAGGCCAATAAAAAAAAGCAGAAGAAATAAATAAAATATAAGTAATTAAATCGGAAAAAGTTTTTCTAAAAGAGTTTTTCAAATAATTTGATAAATGATTTTTGAAAGTCTTATTATTAATAATAAAATAATATAATAAGAGATTATACATCAGAAAAACATGACTTAATTTCTATTCCCACTCTATATATGATAATAGAAAATAATATTTTAACTAAAAAAATTCGTTTCATATAATTTCTTTTACTACTCTCCTATCCCTATCCACTATAGCCCGTCTCTCCACTCGAGAAACACCAATCCTTATTCCGCATTCCTTTTCCCATTCAGTAATCTTTGTCTTTATTATAAGATTATAATTGAATACATATTTATACAAATTATAATATTTTTATTTCAATATATAAATAATAAAAACAGAATATTTTTTTCTCACATCTGAAAAAACATAAGAGAATTAACAAATGAATTATTCAATTATTATTGAATTGAATGCTCGAATTCCTAATTATATGCAAATATTTTATTCAATTCTTAAAATATTTAAAACTTATTTCTCGGTTTAAAGAATAAAAATGATATTATATTTAATTCGTTATAATCTTTTCGAAGCGAATCGATTCACAGAATTAGCTTTTGTTAAATGTAAAGAAATATTTCAGTAAAATTTTTTTAACAATAACTCAATCATAAAGACATTGACTTCAAATGAGAGGAAAAAAACTTTTATAACAAATCTCTCAAATAAGTTATAAAAAAAAGATTATTAATAAATGAGAATTCATTAGAGGAGAGCAGAAGTTATGTATAAAATTGACCTCAAATTATGAAATAAGAAATTGACACAAATTTTTTTTCTGACGTGTGAATTGACTTTTTTGAAGTCTTAATTATCAATGATATAAAAAATTATAATAAATTATTTAAATACATAAAACATTTTTTTCATTAATTTAAACCATTTCTTATTTATTTCTAATTTAATTAAAATCAATGCAAAAAATAATTAAGTTACAAAATTGGTTTAATGTTAGAAAAAATGTTTTAACTTATCTAAAGAAAAGTTAACATAATTTTAACCAAATTTTTTATCTTTAATTTTAAAATAATTTCCAAAACAAAAATCTTTGTTTGGAGAATAAGATTTTATCAGTACTTTTATCAAATACTTTCATCAAAAATATAAAGAAAATTAATAACATTTTGTCACAATTGGAGCGAATTTTCTTAAATCTGGAGATAAATTTCAAATATTTCTAAAGACTTTCCATAATTTGTGGTACTTTTATAACCCACTTATATAACCATTTATATAGTAATTAATGACCCATTTTGTGACAAATACTCAGAATATCTATAGTTTTTAAAAAACTATTGAAATCTTTAAAAGTAAAGTAATCGTAGATTTGATTGAAAATTTGAAATTATATCTATTTTTATCTCTTCTGCGAACAGAACTGGGAGGCAGTGGAACGTCTCAATGAATGCGGAGAACTCATTAATTTATTGTCAAATTTTAAACTAACGACAAATGAGCTAAAAGTATGCGAATGTTGTGGCGGAACAAAGTTCATACCCTGTCAGACATGCAATGGTTCCACGAAATCACAAATACATCACTTCATATCGGATTCAATATCATTGAAATGCTCTCACTGTCGGCGATCGGGTCTACAGAAGTGTCCCAAATGTTATACTAATAAAACCGATACTATAGTCGAATACAATTAAATAATTCAATAAAATTAAATTAAATTTAAAAAATATATTTAAGATTATATAAAATTATATTTTTATATAATATATTTTTAAAATAATATTATTTCTGTTATAATAATGATATAAAAACAAAATATTTATTCTTTATATTTCTAAAAACTACAGAATACTTAATGATTCAAAAATTTGGAAATATTCTATAGTTTTGCCATGTTGATTTTTTTGCACTTAATTTCCTCCTGGACATTAGAACTGATGTACAGTACTATGTCATTAGTGAACTCGAAGAGAATTTCGTAATTATAAATATATCTATTAATTCGCAATTGATTTTTGTGAAGTTTAAGATCAATGACTTTCTTCGCGATCAATGAATTTGATTTTGACTTTCATTTTATTGTTTAACACATTTTTATTTGATTTTTTTTCGTCTGAAATCTAAAAATTAATTGTGATTTTCTGTTTTTGTTTTTTGATTGATTTTTTTATAGTTTTTTTTATTGTGGATTTAATTTGTTCATAAGCTTTAATTTTCTGTAACACAACATAAGAAAAAAACTGTAATTGAATTTTGTTTCATTTTTTTGCATATAATAAAACATATTATTATTTATTTTATAGTTTAAATTAAAGAATTTATTTTCGATTCACAGCTTTATTACTTTTTCTCTTCAAACACTTATTCAGTATATATTGTAAATTCAATTCAATAGAAAACTAGTCATCACTTGGTTTTTTCTCTTATCAAAGGTTTGATGACTTAATTTTTTGGGTCATTTGATACCAAAATTAAATAAAAGTGTTAGAAAACTACTCTTTGAAAACATATAAAAAGTAATAATAATAAATCAAAAATCTTAAGATTACATAAAGAAAGAGGAAAAAACTTCAAAAGAAGAAAAGATCGTTGCGTTAATATTACTGAAAGAGTAATCAAATTATTATTATTTATTTATAAAGAAATTCTTTTTTAAAAATATGATATAAATATTTCGATAGTTTTCTGATTTTTTGTCATTCAATTCGTTTCTATTTCTTTAGTAGATTTTTTCTAATACTAAAATATTTATTAAAAAGTAGTCTATAATGAGGTCATATAATACAGTATATACCAAATACAACTGCATTTAAGAACAGTTTTTAAATTGGTTAGAATTAAAGACAATTGAAAAAAAGTTATAAATATTATCCAGGGATAACCAGACTCGACCGTGTCAGGGGGGTGGTATAGAGGGTGTATTTCTCTAAAATTTAGCCAAAAAGACACGGGGAGGGAGGTTATACGTTTTTTAAAAAATTTGAAAAATGCACAGGGGGGAGTAAGGTAAATATACGACTTTTTGCGCCTACGGCACAACGAATCAGTGGGGGGTATTTTGCAAAATCTCGGACTCAGGGAGTATTTAAGCTACCCCCCTCCAACATAGGCTATTCCTGATATTATCTCTTATAAGATGATAAATCGCTACTGTTTTTTCCACAGATTTCAAACAATTACTCAAATCTATAATTAAGTATTTATTGGCTTTAGATTATTTCAATTTAACTAATTTTTCATTAATTTCGAAATTAAAATAGATTTGAATTGAATTTCAAAAAAAGTATGATAAATCAAATTAAGTTCTGTACTGTGTGCTAATTTTCAATGTAGTTTAATATAATTTTTGATTCTCAAATTCTCTGATTTCCTTTTCATTGATATGTAAATTACGGTTAAATTTTTAAATAAAATTATTTTCTTCAAAAAACATATGATAGTTGAATACTTAAGTTATTCTAACCCAGGGATGCGTGGACTGTTATGTTTAATTCACGACTTTTTAGGCGAGATATGGCCAAAATAATCAATTAGGGGTACTTTTCACCTAATTTAAGGAGGGCAAATTTTTGTCAATTTTTTTAAAAGTTTAGGGGTTTAGACGCAAAGTTAAAAAATTTCTCAGTTGTTGGGTAATTAGAGCTGCACCCCCTGTCCGTATCCCTGTTCTAATCTCATATCATTTCCTTTATATTATTAATGATATGAAAGTTTATTTGATACTGAGGTCAAGCTTTCCTAAAGGTATCTAAAAAATAACTTGAAGTACTTGAAGAGAACTAAAAGTGATTGAATGATACGTTATTTGGAAACTATTAGTTTATTTACAATTTAAAGTCGTTTGTATGTAATACTAGACCTGTAATTCAAATACTTTGCTAAACATTTTGCAAAAAAGGCTATCAGTGCTGGAAACCTATCTTCGTTACATTATATTTTAGATATGAGGCTTAGTTTCTTATTTCTTCTACTCTATAGTTAAGGTCATCATTAGGTCATCAAATTATATGCTCAGTTATGTATAGATAGATAGCTTTAAAAAACAAAT
Source organism: Liacarus xylariae (assembly GCA_034693365.1). Classification (NCBI taxonomy): domain Eukaryota; kingdom Metazoa; phylum Arthropoda; class Arachnida; order Sarcoptiformes; family Liacaridae; genus Liacarus; species Liacarus xylariae. Next base: position 3,298 of record JAQFXN010000053.1, on the reverse strand, counting down.
TTAGGACAAAAGCATTTGGGAATCAATTATTAAGTTCAAACACAAACCCTATATTATAACATATTTACTGTGAAATTAATTTAAAAAACAAATTCTATTAAAATTAGTTCGAATCAGTTGTTTTAATGGTTTGACTGCGTGTCACCGGTGGTATGACACGCTTACATGTGCTAAAATTTTTAAACAGGGATGATTACATCTACGTTTGACGCAACAGATGTAAATAAAAATATTGTCAATTAATCTAATGTGAAAAATGTAACAGAATATGTGGAGAATAAATGAAAAGGGGGCAAGTGAAAGGGATGAAAATCAAAGAGTATTGTCCTATTATATGTGAAGAGTTGAGAAAAGTGAAAAAAGGCGTTAGAATTGAATTAAAAAGTTTTGAAAAATTTTCTAAGAACTAAAAAGAGTTGTTGGGAATCGTCAAATGGAGTATATATATAGACTAATAGTTGTTAGAAAAGAAAGTGAACGGGTAGTAAATAGAATAACGGCAGGTGTCTGATAAAGGAAGTATAATTGGGCAGAAAGTAAGGACGGAAAGGGTGACGGAAAGGGAGCGAAGAATAACGAAATAGTAAAGCGGAGAGAAAAGGGCAAAAAATGTACACCACTAGAAACTTCTCTCCGGCTTTTACGCGGAGAGAAGCTGAATCAAAATAAACGGCAAGTGCCGGATCAATAATACATTAGTGCTTAAATAATAGTTATCGAAAAATGTACGAAAAACAGTCAAATGTATATAAAAATAGACGGTAAAAAGTGAGGAGTGGTGACCGTCAGATGAAGGCGGGATGTGTTCGGTGCCAGGTGCCGTCTATCCAAAGTCCGTCCGGCTCCATTCTGCGTCCTTATATCGAGCCAAAGCAGGACAGGCGCCATCCGTTGACGAGTGATCGACTCGGATGTTGGGGTTTTTTGTCCGCGTTTTTTCGGCGATGCAATTTGCGCAATTGGCCACAGAAGAGTCAGTTTTGTTGGGGCAATTGGCGAATGAATGATCACCAGCGCAGTGTCCACATTTGGGCGACTGGCGGCAGGTGACCTGGAAAGTCCCGTTGGTGAGTTTACGATTGAATCGGTGGCCAAATTGTGCGCAATTATAGCACCGAGTGGTCAGGACATGGTCGCGCACAGTACACAAACCAATTGAGGCGAACTTTGGCGAGAGAGAGCAGAGTTTTGCGAAGTGACTTCAATAGTCACATTAAAAAAGTTATTCGAAGGGCGAGAGTGAAACAGATTCTTGACCTGAATAGCGAAGGCAGTATTGTCCGGAAATTCACTGGCGATAAGTGGATTATGATTATACAGGAAGTGAGTGATGTTTGTGTCGGTGTAGTCTTTCGGGACTGACATGATCTGAAGCCGTGGAAAACGCTTTTTGGGGGACTGGAGATCATATTTAGCGGCAAATGAAGAGTTTGAAGACAGGCAAGTCTTAAGTGCCTCGAGGTCTTCCCGCGACTCAGTTGACACAATCATTCGGCCATCTCGTGAGCGGCGAACACTAGACACTCCGATTCACAATGTGATCGGATCAACTGCGGCTGTGAGGTCGGCGCGGGTCGTATCTGTGCTTTTGTGAGTTTGGCAAAAGAATCATAGGATGATCTGGTCGTCGCTTAGGCTGGAATTTGCCAGCAATGCCTGCATAAGAAGGTATAGATGCGGGAATAGAACTGACCAGTGCGATGGTGGTTGTAGACCCGACGGGAGGAACAAATGTATTGTCAATATGCTGGGCGATGAATTGAGCGGTGCTCTTGAATTGAGGCAAGACATTGTCCCTGACCAAGTCAAGGGTCGCGTCGGTGTCGGCTTTAATGTCCTTAAGACGGGCAGTGGTGTCCTCCTGTTCGGGAGCTGTGTGGCTGGACAGGAGCTGTTCCACACGCTGAAGAATATCTGTATTGGCGGAGAGTGTGGGGCAGAGCACCTGCCACGAGGTCGGCGACACGTTGTAGGGCAGTACTGGCCATCCATACCGTGGTGTCAAAGAGACGGGAGATCTCATCCTTGACCTTAGGCACCATTTGTTTGGCGGTAAGTTCTTCGACATAAGTGTTGAACTGACGACGAAGAGTATGGAAGTCGAGGTCGAGATAGAGGTCTTGGGCTAAATGGGTGATCGGGACTGCGACAAAACCAGTGGCCACCAGTCCTGTCGTGCGATGGAGCACGTGAAGAGGTACGGGAAGACGGGCGATGTTCTGGGGTGACATCCGGTTGTGAGACCAGTTCCGGTGATGGGACACGAGGTGGAGCCACGGGTTCGCGTGGAGTCTTAGCGGACTTTTTGAATGGGTCTGTCGGCCATATTTGGTGGACGTAAGTGATGTGAAGCACAGAGGTATTCACTGAACAAAAATTACGATCAGTTATGAGCACAGAATGTAAACAACGTTATTGTTGAGGGACTAAAAACAATTCACAAAAATGTTCATTTGCTGTTCAGCTCTTGAGCTGAAGAGATGCACAAAAAAGACAAAATTTAAGCAAAAATTTCACTAAAGAAAAAAGAGCACTGAAAAGCACGACTACTCTCTTTGACAATTAGTGAGAGAATGAAATTAAAATTAGTTCACAATTCATATTCACTCTAATCTATTATAAGCACTCAATAGGTTTTCATAATATAAAAAACGCATTTACGTCACCCTATACTTAAGCACAGGGTTTGCTTCAATTATATTGTTTAAAACTTTTTATTATAGTTTTTATAGAAAAGTTTCTTCTAATTAATCAAACTTTAAATCTTTTAGTACTTAAATATTAAAATAAAATACAATTTTCTGTTTTTCATTTATTCTATTTAAAAATAATAATTAGTTATAACTTATAATAAAATTATTTTGTTATAATATTACGTTAATTACATTATAAATTATATGCTCTTATTGAACAACAATTGTCCAGAAGTTGATCACTTTACGTGAACATTTAAACATATGTATTAATGTTACCAGGAGTAATTTATTATTAAAATAGATAAACAGTATTTTGCTATTTTTTTAAAGATTTACTTATTTTAAACTACATTATTTTTAATATTCAGTTACAAAACTCTTACTAGTTAGTATTTAGTTTTATTGATAACTATAGTAAAGATTCATTGTTTTTCCCCTTGTTAAATTTTTTTTCACTGTTATATAATATATTAGTAATTAATGTTTTAGATCAACGATTTTGAATAGATGAATGTGCAACAATTTGTACTCTGATTCTCATATATATTGATACTATCTCTGAATGCTTTCAATTCTATCCATATAAAAATTAATTTTATTAA
>JAQFXN010000052.1:0-34235 GCA_034693365.1 Liacarus xylariae | reverse complement strand
CAGGTAAAAATTTATTCTTGCTCATTAGCTTTGAGTTTTATATTAGATTAATCTTTAACCGAAAGATTAATATTAATATCAAATAATTCAAAATAAAAAAAATTGTTATAATCTTATTCTAAGATTTTTAAGCATATTTCCTATAAAATTATTGAAATTACAGTAATAAGTATTGTGGATAAAGTTTAACATGTTATATAAAAATGTTAATGCTTGATCTATACTATTGATTTAATTTTGGTCAGGGTATCACCAATGCATTTAAGTGAAGTTTGTATCAATTTTATCAAACAAATAACAAATGAATTATAATTGTCTCTATAAAACACTGCAGTTTGTGCCATGGTGATAGTCGAACATGTTCTCAAAGGATCAGGTGCTAAAGTCAAATCGGGAATATTGGAGAACAACCCTTCAGATCGGGAAAACAAAACCACATTTTGTTATGTCTATAACACCTCATATAATCGATTTGATAAAAGCGCCGACACTTGAACTTACGATTAAATACCGGGAATTCCCGACATTTCCCAACTCTAATAATTACATACAATCTGTGCTGAAATTAATTTTAGATTTTATTAATTAATAACAAATATAAACGAAACAAATTCAACAATAATATCAATTAAATTATTAGAACAGTTCAATAGAGAGCTTATTTGATTGAACACAAGAATATTTGTGCATTTAATCATTTGAATGTACTTAACATCAATTGATGACTACTTTCAATAAAATAATTTCTGCATATTTTCAGAACTCACGACACATATTAAGCAATCGTTAAATATATTATTCAAATATTTTGGTTTTCGTAAAACATATTCTTCGAAAATAAATGTATTCTAAGAGAATATCAACTTTTTTTCATTGAATCTATATATTAAGCATTCAATTATAATGTGTAATACTTTTTAGGGATTAAATTGCAATTAATATAATAGTATTTTAAGTGTGTTTTCTATAATTAATTTTAAAAGAAAACAATTTTCTTAATTCAATTAAACGAACAATAAATTGTTTGAATGGTATATCACTATTGAATACTAAAGTATAGTTTGTATTGAGATTTGAATTAAATTATTGAGTATTAGTTGCGATAACATCTAAACAATTATAGAAATGTCAATATTTGAACAGAGAATAGGATTGTTCACTAACTTAAGAGTTTAAGGCGTTATGCAATAAATTGGTTTTCAAAGTGTCTATAAATTAGAGATAAACTATATTTTCAGTTCAAATAAGTGATCGATAATCTGATTCAACAATAAATTGTTAGTAAAATATATTTTCAATCATTACTTTTGAAAACAATGATTAATATTTAACAAATTATTAGGAATTAAAAACTTAAAGCTTTTGAATAAATAGTTTCCAACTGTTTGGTCAATAATAAAAAGTTGGCAACAAATTCGAGATATAATTCTTTATACATTTGTGTAAATCAATTATAGCCAACAGTAATGATTGAATTAAAAATCAATAATATATTTATAATGAATTAAAAATACATAAATAAAAAAAATAAAATCTAAACTCCAGATAATAATTGAGGGAATTTGTGGAAAAATCGGCCATGGCAATATGCAAGCGCTTACATGCAATGGCTAAACATTGCGTCAATGCTTTCAATATAACAGTACTTTTAGTAAACGAAACAAATAAATTCAAATCAAATTTAAGTAAATATTAAAAATAATTTATTAGCAATTAATTAAATAAAAATATGAAGAATTCATTTAATATCTCCAATAGTAGACCTAAACAATGGAAAACACTATTTTAAGACTATTTTTATGAACTTTTAGTCCTTTTTATATTGTACTGCATGTCAGTGCCGGAACCGCTTTTTACACAAATTCCCTCAAATGTTATTTTAAAAATGATCCAATCATTTAATGTCCTCATAATCTGAGTCTTCATTGCAATAGTTTTTATGATTCACTTCATTATAACTGTTATTATTGTTGACGTTTTGATGAATGTTTTCCTGATTGTATTGATTGGCCGCTTGTATTGCTTCGTGTGTTATCGCTTCTGATATCTCTTCAGCTGTCGATTCAATTTGTTCCACATTTACTGATATAACAACTGGTGGCACAACATATGAGCTTTCATTTACATTATTATTGTCTGAGATTTCGTCATTTGTCTGAATAATAATCAAAATAAAAGATAATTCAATACATTTAACATTTGATAATTAAATTTCAATTTCATTTGTGTTACCGTTTCTGCACTTTCTATTGATTGCATTCAAAATCAAATGAAGAGATGTTTTAAAAATGTTTAACAAAAATATTTACAAAGAATTTCATACAAACCTTCATTTGTTTTAGGCGTTGGTTTATCTAAAGTGAATTCTGGATTCACTACAAAAGTAGTTGAGTTGGAGTCTTCCTGTGCGTCCATAACCTGTTCGACCACTACTACTGTCTCTTGAATTTCGTCACTGAAATCCTGTTTATTATCCATTTCTTCGTCTTCTTCTCCAAGAGATGGTTTGGATTCGATTTCAGGAGTCGGTTGAATGATAACCACCTGATGTGGTGTTAGATATGCAGGTTTTGGTGGAGCGAAAGATGGGGGCGGAGCTAATGGAGTGGTCGGGGATTCAATCGACACATCAGATTCACCACTAATTGATTCTAAAACACAAAATATTGATTAACAAAACAAAATAAAAACTTAAAAACTATATAAAAATACCGGCAAAAGCACCGGAATCTCTATCCTCTCCCAGTTCTTCGACTAACATAGAAGGGAAGTGTCCAACGATCCCGTCCTTCTCTGCTGTCCACCAGCCGTCGTCTGATTTACTCAAAAGTTTTAATATATCGCCTAAAAAAAGTATATGAAATTAAAAATCATTTAAATTAAAAGCGTTTGACTATATATACCTTCACTGAATGACATTTCTTCTTCGGAAGTGGCGGTATAGCCATAGATAGCTCTGACAAAGTTGTCGGCCGACAGAGTTCTGTGAGCGCCTTCACTGCTTATCTGAAGTTCAGCGACAGGAGTGACATCATTGTCGACAATCGTTTCAACAACAGGAATGTCCTCCAGGGGTGCGTCACCGATAGGCATCAAATAGGCCGCCGGAACGTAACCAATCATATCTGCATTGTATTAATCAATAGTATTATTAAGAAAACTAACAAAATTTCAATTACATCTATCGTTCTGTGCTTTGACCCAATCCTTGTCCAGCGCTTCCAAAATCGTTAGATTTTCATTATCTAAGAAACTCAAGTCGTCCTGATTTAGCGATTCGTATGGATATAATGTTTGGCATATTTTCCCGACGAGTGTTGTTCTAAATTAATAACCAAATAAATATATATTAATTAAAATAATAATCAGAATTCAATTCACTCCAAACCCGTCGACCGGCGCGTAGTTCTCATAATTAGCGGTTTCGTCATTAGTTTCCTCAACGCTTTCATAATTATTCTCATTTCCGTCGTTTGCGTCATAAATTGTGTTCTCCACTGCGGGCACCGTCTCGTCCTCCCAGGCCGGTTGGGTCGGGTCGTAATTGTCCCAACCCTGGGATTGATTTGCGTCGAATGACTGATAATTTTCCTTTTCAGGCGACTCCAACTGTTCAGAACTGGACGACTCTGGGCGTATAGATCTGGCCGAAGCCATTTCAGAAGCAGGTCTTTCGGTGGGTTCGGGTGTTTGGTATTGTTCGGTATCCGTTTGCTGTTCATCGGATCTACTTTTGTCCAAACATTTGATAAAATGTTAGAATTAAATGATTAAAACATTTGACTTACTTTCCGTCGAGCGATGAAATCCTTCCGCTGTCGCTATAAGTGCTTATATTAGTGCTCCGAAGACTGGGTGTTCGACTCAATGGTAATCCAATACCAATATCTACGTCTAACGACTGCTGTTTTATTTCTGTTGTAATTTGTGACTCAAAGTTCTCGAAGTCTTCCATTTCGAGACCGGCTATTGAATCAAAACTATTTATAAATTATTGCAAACAAAACAATTGAATAAAACAAACCCTCTTTTATAACTTTAAGTCTGGCCTTTGCCTTGAGTTTACTGATCTCGCATTTGCGGATTTGTTGCTTTATATCATCGATTCGACTCTCAATATCCACGGGAGAGCTCTGACCCGAAACTTCAACAGTCTTTTGAAATAAAACATTAAAACAATCAAAAAATACTATGACTTAAGAGTAAATTTTAATCTATTGGCCCTAACCTTATGTCCTTCGGCTAACAATGACTGACATTTGATAAGTTGTTGGGAAAGTCTATTCAAATTTCGGCATTCCTTTGAAAACCAAGTGAACCACTTCTGTATCTCATTTCTTAGTGCAATGTCTGCGTTATAGTCCAGAGATATAACACTAATGGTGTCGTTATCGCAGGGCTCGAACTCATACACAAGAATTTCACTGTTTTTTGAGAATAATTTCCAATCAATAAAATTGAAATTTTAAAACTTTAACGAAAAGTAAGGAAACGAATAGCGAAGAAAATAAGAGATTATTGACCGCAAACACGCAGACTGTGGTTCAGCCATATATGCACTGTTAGTAAAGTCAGCAGAAGTGGTCTCTACGAGACGGTAAGAGTTATCTAAACACTCGTTCGACACTTGAATGGAGTTTATTTCGCTTTCAAGTAATGATAGCATAAATCCTATGAAAAAATAGTTTTCAACAGAATTTCGATAAAAGAGTTAAAGTTTTGAATAAAGAAATGAAAAGAATATACATATTATGAAAAACACAAATAAACATAAATATTGGGATTGAAATGACAACAACCTCTGCATTTGTCCAGAACATCGTCATCAATGCTATGTGTCAGTTGTGGTAAATCAAGATTATAGTAATGTTCCAAATGAGCATTTCCTGCGGCCAAAGCCATTATGTAGTCATTTCGCGCCTAACAATAAATTACAGTAATATTAGAGTAAATTATAGTTTAGAATCAAATTAAATACTTGAGTCGACTGTATATCAGAGGCCTCTCTATGAGCCGAAGACTTCTCTTTCTTCGTCTGTAGATTAGTGAACGACGAAAATAAACCGGTTTTGCGTTTTTTAATTCTTTTAAAATATTAAATGCGTTTTAAATTAAAAGTTGAAAATTTTTAGAATTAATTGCTGTATACTTCTCCTCCTTATCCCTGGCCTGTTTGGCCAGATGTTCGTCATCGAAGTATAGTTTACGTGTTTTGTCTATTTCGGCCACAGAAGTGAGCACTTCTTCGTGCATTTTCCTGACACACAAACACATTATTTATGATTAATTGCAAACATAAATGCATTTTTGCTTTAATTGTAAATAATTTATAATAAATTCATTTTAAAAATTACTACAAATTCTAAAATAAAATAAAAAGAATTGAACCAATACTTCAAGTGCTGATCGATTGACTTCTTCGAGATTTGCATTTTCTTAGCTCTGATTTGCTTTAAAATATCGCAAATTTGTGCCAATTGTTCGAATTGTGTCAAACGATTCTTTGAAAACTTATCCATTTCTTCCAAATATGTCTTCCAAGAGCTATACAATGATCTTAAGACACAGTTATAGTAAAATTTAAAAAACGTTTTCAAAACCAATTAAACGACTCATTACTTGATTTCGGACTCATTTTCGGCCTCAAAAGTCGGGTATTTTTTGTTTGACTGACTGTTAATTAATTTAATCAATTGATTGCAATAATCCCTTTCAATATTGGATTTGCTTTTAATAAAAGCTCTCAAATCGTCGATTAAATCCAAATCAATGTTATGTTTGGTCTGAAGTCTAGCCGTCTGTTCAGTGAGAGTGGACTTAGCGGTCGATACGAGACCTGACTTTCCATAAACAGAACCGACGCGTATGGGAGAGGATATCACCGCTGAAGACATTATCTATGGCTTAGATCTCAATACTATTTCATCGTTTGATTTTAAAAATTAAGTTCAAAATAATATTTATTAAAATTATGAAATGATTTGTTGTTTATTATTGATTTGGTTTAAACTTTTGTTTACAAACCTTTAAAAAATCAGTCAAAGCATAGGCAAAGACCTTGAGTTCAAACGATAGAGAACTTTACCAATAATTACCGAAATATTATTTACCGGAAGTTTATGTTTAAAAAGTTAAAACTTTTAATTAAATAATTGAATTGCATTTAAAACAACAAATGAAGACAACATTTAAATAAATAAATCGATTGTAAAAATCAATTAATATTTTTGAATCCTTTGGCAAATTGTCTGACACTCAGAGACCTATAGTTTGTTTTGTTTTGATTCGGGAATTGAGTTTGCATTGAATGAGAGGTGGATTTCAGTTCAATTGAAGACACGATTTATTAATGAAATATAATTTTATTTAATTTATTGTTTTGTTATTTTATAAATCTATACAAAAATCATTTGATTGTTTGTATTCAATACTACTCTTAATAGCAAGTGATGTCTCGACTGAATGAGAAAAAAACTGTTGAATCAAAAAAAGTGGTAATAATTGGTTTTGAATCCGATTTTGAAGTTTTATTTGATTTAATCCTTAATTAATGATTGGATTTATTGAATAGAGTAATGATTTATTTACGTTAACCTATGGGTCACTCATTGCACAACTGATCAAAGACTACGACAATCCCGAAGACGTGAACAAACAGTTGGACAGAATGTAAATGTATTTGAATTTGTATTCAATAAATGACTAATTTATGAACGAATTGTCTCTCAAAGGGGTTATAATATAGGTTTACGACTAATCGAAGACTTTTTGGCCAAAACCAATTCGGGTCGATGTCATGACTTCAAAGAGACGGCCGAAAAGATTCAGTCGGCCTTCAAAATGTATTTGGGAGTCAACCCATCGGTGGCCAACTGGTCGGCCGCTAATGACGAGTTCTCACTACTCATTGATAACAACCCTTTGACCGAATACGTAGAACTGCCCGACTCTATGCAGAACTTGAAATACTCTAATGTTTTGACCGGAATTATTAGGGGAGCGCTTGAAATGGTATGAGTGCTCTAATGTTCTAATTTATGGCAAATAGTAATTTGAATTTGTTGTTCAATAGGTTCAGATTGAAGTGCAGGTGTGGTTCGTTCAGGACTACCTAAAGGGTGACTCCACTACTGAACTTAGAGTTAAATTCATTCGCAAATTAGAGGACGCATTACCTGCCGGTGAAGACTAACTCATTGAACATATTTTAATTTAAATATATATAATTTTTTAATTTAATAATTCGTAAATTATTGGTTGTTATGACATTTCAATTAATCAATTATTCATTTTTGTTTAATAAACATAAGTTTTTCTTTAAGTGTTTGTAAAACAGTATAAAATCAAATTCAACTAAATTTCCTCAAACATTCAAAGACATTGAGTCATTAATAATATGACAATAAAATTAAATTAATTCAAAAATACTTAAAAATAAAATAAATGATTGAAAATCACAAATAAATTTTAGAATAATTGTATACAAAATATTGAGAGAATATGTTTGATATAATCGTCGGACGAAATATTTGATTGAATGGTTCGACAAATCATTTGAATTTTTGTTTTGAACTTACGTTTTGAGAGAAAACAATAATTATATCACAAAAAATCTTTAATTAACAAAAATAATTCTCATTTTCTTTAGTTTTTTTTTTGTTGAGAAAAATGTAATATATTTTGAGTGAAATTCTAATACGAAAAGTAAGAATTGAACCGAAATTAGAGTCGAAAGAAGTAGTTATCGGTCACTGCATTCCTGATTAACGATTAGATTTCGCGCTGTTTTCCAGTTTATGTACTCTTCTTTGTATGGCTTTAAAGGAATAACAAAAACACTAATGTCATCAATAGTTGCCGTCTTATTGTCTACTGTTTTCCACCCCTTCCCTCTTTCCCGTGACTTTCCTCTGGAATGCATGACTAAGTCTTGTGCGGCAGAAATGTAGCGATATTTATATCTTTGTATATCGTTTGCGGGAAAGACATCCAATGACTTCTGTATGACTTCAGCAGCCGTTTCATTAGTGGTTATGTCCCACAACCCATCCGTTCCAATCACTAATACGTCCCCATCTGTTAAGTTGTCGTCATTTTCCACGTCATAAATGCGAACCTTTAGAAGAGTTGAGACAAATTAGAGATTAAAAACATTAATAAATGAATAAAAATAATCGAAATATATTTACTTCGGGCTGAGCGGTGAGGAATGGTTTGATACTGACGTCACTGTTCTGTGCTTTCAATTCATGATCGCCGAACCCACGGGTCACTCCTATTGTTGCTAACACTCGACTCTAAATTTTGAATAAATGATTAGAAAAATACAGAGAAAAACTCAAAACTGAAGTCTAAACTCGTTTTCCTTCGCCATAAATGAGTGGAAACTTCAAGTCTTCGATTGTAATTGTTTTATAAGCCCTAAAAATAATCAATTAATTTAAATCCGATAAACATATTATCAAATAAATACCATCCACTCATATACGCGTCTCTGTATAACAACTTCTTTCCCAAATCCCTTCGCGCAGGTCTTCGAACAAACTCTAAATGAGTGAAATCATTGCCCAGAAGTTCGGGTTTTAAGAGTCCCTATGGTTTGAATCAAATTATTGTTTATTTTCTCAATCAATGAATTAAATAAATATTAAGATTAATACCAAATATTTAATGCGTTCTCTCTCTGATTCGGGGGTGAAATCGAATGACATCGGAATGACTTCTCTTTCTTTACAAATAATTGCTCTGATTTTAACAAATTATTACAATTAATGGATATTTATATTCAAATAAATGGTGACTTAAATACCTGCTGTCGCCTGCATTGGCCACATATACTTTGCCTAAAATAAATAGTGCCACACAAGCAGTACAACCCCCGGACATTCGATAAACATGTTTATCATTGGCAATCAGATTATCCATTTCCCAAAAGGCAGACTCGAGAGCACCGGTTATTAGATTGTCTACAGTTATCATCTTATCAGTTGACGGATGAAACAGTAAAGCGATGTTGTCTTTGTCCAAATGGTTGTCTTGATTTATAACAACACTTCCGTTCAGTTTTTTCGATTCCGAATCACTTCCGTTCGCATCATTTGATGAGAAATCGCTATTTCTGTCGTCTTTTAAACCAAATCTTATTAACAAATCAGCGATTATTTGAAGTTTTTGTTGAATTATTTTGTGCAAAGTGTTAGAGACGGCGACCGCAACGCCCGAACCTATAAATTATAATTAAATATTTGTAAAAGTGTCAAAATTTATAGCAAAACACGTCATATAGACTGTAGTATTGACCCGCGTGTCCATCAAATACAGCGAAGTATAGCCACGGAAGCGATTCTTCTTTTGTGGTTTTTTTGAACTTTTCTGGTGAGGATTCGGGGGTCGCGTACGCGGACTCTACTGTCTCTGCGGCCGCTTCTGACAGACGTATTTCGAGTGGAATGGGAGTCGTCGGAGACATTAAATCATCTAATTTTGGGGTAACTGTTATCGACTCTGTGGGCAGTATTGATGTTTCACTAGGAGTGACGATTTCTTTGTTTGGTTCCGACAACTGTTCCTCTTTTTCATTGAAATTTACTTCTTTTGCATCGGTTTTATCACTATTTTCTTCGGTTTTGGTTTCGCTTTTAAGAGAACTCTTATTAATAAACACTTTTTTAGAGCCGACAGGGATTTGGTGCGGATGTCCCGGCACTGTAGGCATCATATCAGACACTTTGCTCGATATTGTGTCGTCCGAAATGATGGCCCGAAGAAGTCCTCTATGGGCTGACGCGTGGTCTTCGTTTCGCACACTTTTGCCCGCATTTATAGTTCTATTCATTTATAGAATAAAAAACATTAAAAATTGTAATTAAATACAAAATATTAAACAATTGATGTCATACTCGGCGTAACCAGAATTGAACGGAAGTTTTGTGATATCTCGCGGAACTATAATCGGCTGAAAAATATAAGACAAAATAAACTTATTTTCAAATTAAAGCATAAAATCAAAGTGAGAACAGAGTCCAGACCCGCATTATATGGTCGGCCGACACCAGTATCTCCTCATCCGAGTTGAGTAACAGAAAATCTGGTCGACTGTAGCGGAACTTCAATTGTCCCAAACCATGAGTGGATCCGTTGATGCCATGACTGGAGTGGTGTCCATCACTCGATCCATTGGACAGACTGTGGCTCTGATTGGGCTCTATATTGTTGACCACATTATAAATAGCGCTTTTGAATCGATTTAACATAACTTTTGAGTTTTCAATACGTTTTCAAATAAATTAAGATTTTTTAAACAAATTTTTTTATTTATTTATTTTTCACATCAATTCAACCCTTTATTTAAATTAATTTTAACTCAAATAATCAATAAATCTATTGATTAAACAGTTTTATCAATCAATCGATTCATAACTCAAATCAAATCATTTTGTCTTTTGATTACAATTTAAATGTAAACAAATGTCAATTCAATGGATGACGTCATCAATAAATTGGCACAAATTGTCTAAATTTAACTATAATTTCAATCTTTTAGTTATATTTTCAAAATCTATTGTATTATAAAACAAATTTCAATCAATTTATATATGAATTAAATTATATTCCGATTAATAATAAATTATAAATCAATTAAATATTATATTTAAAGCATTAAAATCCGTAAAACATCTCTAAACAGATGTAAACAAGAAATGGGCGTTAATTTGAAATCCAATTAAAAACATATTATTTATTGATTTAATATAATTTAATACAAATAAAAAGTATCAAAACATTTAATGAATATTGAGTTCATTTAACTCAAAAGAAATTTTAATCAATTATCAAATCTTTTGCTCAAAACTTATTAAAATTAAGTCTAATATAACGCAAAGAAAATTGTTTTGTTGTCAAAGAGTGACTCAAATCACAATTGATTTCCACTTTTTCTCTAGTCTTAAGTGTTTAATGCATTTAAAAAATATATTTTAAGTTTTGAAACAATATTTTACCAAAAATTTTGTATTGATTTTGAAGTTTTATTAATTTTAATAATTTGTAAATATATTCATAAATTATAATTTGTTTTCGTTTATAAATACCATATTTTATGCAATTTTTCTCATTTAAATCGATTGAAAGTTTGAGTTTTTTTTATTGATTTAAATATTTTTTTGCAACGATTTTGTGATATTTTTATTTGAGTTTAATATTTATGCAAAGAATATGTCATTCAGTGAACCAAACGATTCAAACGAACAAAACATTAGATTATTGGACAAAACAGTTCCCAAAGAGTTGACTAATTGGATGACAAATATATCGATTAAATTACAAGACATTCCGATTTGGAAACTAACGATTCCGGGTATTAGTCATACGATTGTGACGTTTATTATATCATTATTTGAATATTTATTGCAATTAAAGGATCGCACGATTCGGGCACTTATGGTCTGGACATTGATTTAGGCATAAGTCCGGACAGACCTGACCTCCAGTCCTCATATTGGGTGCGAATATTCAAATGCTTTTCATTGCCTACTATTCATCGCTGGACTAAAACCCAAGCCTTGGATTTGACGAATCAATTAAAAGCCGGCATTCGTTACATTGATTTCCGAATCGCTTCCAAAAAAGAGGACAATAACCTATACTTCTGTCACGGATTGTACGGACCTGTGGTCGACGATATGCTTAACCAAATAAATGCATTCCTTTTGGAGAATACATCGGAAGTGGTTTTTCTCGATTTCCAGCACTTTTACAGTCTTTCAGACGAAGACCACAAAACACTTATTATGAAAATTGTGGACACATTTGGCAATCGTTTGGTTCCATACAATTCCCAGCTATTAATGGATAGATTGACGCTTAAGTACTTGTGGGACAAGAGATTACAAGTGTTTGTCTATTATCGCAATGAAAATGCAAGAATGCAAACGCCCTCTCTCTGGCCCTCCAGATGTCTGCCCAACCCCTGGGCCAACACTATGTCAAAAGAAAAATTGATCAATTTTTTGAACGACAATATCACAAATAGACCCCTTAAAAGTCTGTTCGTAACCCAAGGAATACTGACCCCAACCAACAGTTACGTCGGCTTTCATTTCTATTCCTCTCTCCAAAAGGATTTGGCGGACATTTGCAACAATTGTATGCAACATTGGGTTGAGGACCAGAGCGCCGGCAGTAAAGGACCCAACATTGTTATGTCTGACTTTATTGAATGGAATAATTATGAAATACCACTCAAAACGGTTCGATTGAATAATAAGTTAGAAAATACCAAAAATTAAATATTTTTTTTCTTAATTTTATGTTTTTATATCATTTTTAAAAATTCATTACAAAAACACTTTAAATATAACTTTCTTTCGAATATATAATAAAAACTATTCTAAACTTAAATATATGTTTAAATTCTATTCAAAATTCAATAAAAAATTGAATATAAAATTCATTTTTATGTCACTCTAAATAATGACTAATCAAATGATTGTTCAAAACTCATAAATGCTTTTATCGTTATTCTGAAGGAAAAAATTTATGAGAAAATGAAAATTCCTAAACAAATAAAACTAAAAAATTATTGAAATTATGAAATAAATATCAGATCTTATAATATAAGTAAAGTAAATAACGTTTAAGTACCGGTTGTTTGACTATAATTTAATAATAAAAAAGAGCTTATTTAGAGCGCATATTATACTATCGGCACAAAACAATTCGCAAAGAGATTATTACATTAGGTTATAGTCAATAGTAGAGCACTTTAAACATAAAAGTTGTTCGATTTCATTAGTATTTGAGTCAAATATTTAGTTTAAAACAATCTTTTGCTTAAATACCAAATGAAAAAACTGAATTTTAAAAGATGTGAATTCTTAAAAAATTATAAAAATATGAAATTCTGAATTTATTTTCCTTTTTTATGTTCACTTATTTCTGTACTTATATGTCTGTACAAAGCGAATGGTATTGTGCCGACAGTGCAAAAGAATATAAAAATTTATTCAAAATAACGATAAAATATTTCTGAGTCTTAAATCATAAATTATTTACAGTAACTATAATACCATTTATGATATAAAAGAAAAAAAAAATTCTATAAAATAATTTTATGGCACTATAGAAATGGAAAACATGTTTCTATACAAGTGTTGCGTTTTTGTTGTTTTGGTCGGAACAGTCCCTGTCGTCATACCATGCGATCAATTCGTTTGTAAACGCATCCGAAACAACCATTCGGTCCTTCAATGAGTCGTTTAGTAAACTAGAATTCGGTGACTGACAGGCATTTGCACTCATTTCTTGTTTTAGTCTATTGGGCGACACATTCACTGTACGCGAATGCGGGTTATTGTTGTTGTGCTGAATGTTGGGCACAGATGTGGTCACCGATTGTTTGGAATTTCTGTGTTTTTGACTATATTTATAAAAGTCCTCCAATTCGAACGGCTTCTCCTCTTCCCAGGAGGGCTGGTAGTGGCCAACGGACACTACGGTCACCTGATTTGCATTCACTCCGGTTGGTATGTTCGGTGACATCGGTATAGCCGACGGACCAATAGATTTGGTGATCGACGCAATCGAATTTCTGTTGGAATCTCCATATGTCGAGTGCGATGGTGTCTGTGCTGGTGGTAGTGGTGAAGGTAATGGTGGAGTTGGCAATGATTGTGGTGAAGGTGTTTTGGGTGAAGCCATAAAAGTGTGTTTTGGTGTGTTTGGCGTTGGCGTCACGTTTACGTACAACTCTTTGACCGAATCCAAGTTCGGACAAACCGTTGGATTAGTGTTTCGGCCGTTAATGGGTTTCGATTGAAGTGTTTTATTGAATGTGTTGTTAGTCTTTGTCGGCAATACAAAGTCCAGCGATGTTTCCGTCCATGTCTTTGGCGTTTTAGGTATTGGCGGCGGAAATGGAGAACTGTTCCGATGGCTTGTCTGAGATTCAATTGACGGACACTTATTTGAGGCAAACTTCGAAGGCGTTACCGAACGCGGACTCATTGGAATCGAACTTTCACT
Organism: Liacarus xylariae; assembly: GCA_034693365.1. Lineage (NCBI taxonomy): Eukaryota > Metazoa > Arthropoda > Arachnida > Sarcoptiformes > Liacaridae > Liacarus > Liacarus xylariae. The sequence continues at coordinate 20,213 of JAQFXN010000052.1, read as the reverse complement.
CAAAGAGTCGTCGAAATTGAATAATGAGTTCGAAATCGGTTTATAATTTCTCATTTGAACCGAACAGTCGGTGACTTCACTGCAAATCGTTTCTGTACTCCTGGGTCGACATTCAGATGAGTTCACTATATTTATTGTCGGAATAGTTGCCGAATCATTGACTGGAAGTGTCGGTAATGGTCTTTGAGCCAAATGATGGTATGAAGTGACTAATGAGGGACTCATCGGAACATTTTCTGGGGTTTCCGTTCGATTCACGGCTATAGTCCGACTATAGGACGGGTAGTGATTGCGATAGTGCTGGTGATGGTAATCATGTGCAGAGATGTCTGTGTTTTGTTGATTCACTGAGACTTGAGTTGTGGTCCCTCTCCTCCGACTATTGTCTAAACTATTACTTCGAGACAATTGAATTCTGGCGTCGTTTTGCAATTGGCTGTGATTTTTGTTGACAGCAATCGTGTCTTTAATGGAAATATTGATCGCGTGTTTCAGTTGAGTGTCGTCTTGACTCTTGAGCGCTATAGAGGTTCGTCGGTTCGGAACACTGTATAGATTTGATCCCTCATTAAGATTGACGTGAGTTTCATATTTGTTAACATATGGCGATTGCATTAAAAGCAATTTATTCTTCTCTTCACCGATATATATGACACTATTGGTTCCGCCACTACTACTACCCGCAGAACTAATAGTGTCGAACTCGTGATTGTCCAGAGTTCTGAGCACTTCATTTGATTCTTCGTCGGTGTCGTACTCGAAAGTGGGCTCCGATTTGGCTGCGGCCGATCGGGGCCTCTGAACCAATTTGACTCTGTTTGGCAGTGAACTAATGGAAGGCGAAAGGGGTCTCATTCGTGAACAATGATTGTCATTGAATTTGACGGGCGTTGAGGGCACTGAAGACGAGTAAAGACTTGCGCTTCTCTTCATTAACATCTGTTTGTGATTTCTTTCGGTAACAAAAAACTTATTTAAACTGTTTTCACACTTTTCTTGCGATTCGTCTGTCGAATGACTGATATTGTCTTCACTCAAGTCTTCGGTCGACTGATTACGTCTCGATTTGGCTAACTTTGTGGCCGCGATCTGTCGCCGAACAACAATCAGTTTCGCCTCCAAATCCTTCATTTTGGCCAACGACTGCTGATAAGCCTGTTTTCTTTGTTTGCGGACATTCTTCTTAGGAGTGGGGTCTTTGGCCAGTTTAGAGGCTGCGCTCACTATTTTGGTTTGGATTTCATACTCCAATTCTAATTTCGAAAGTATTTCTTCTTCTTTTGTTTTGGGCTTCAAAAGCAACTTATCATTCAAAGTGAATGCAGTGCCGACTCTGCGTCTGATTTGCGGCACCGGTTCGTTGATTCCCAGAGGGGTTTCGGGCGGCAGTTCTCCCGTCAACTCCTGTACCAAATAATAGAGTTTAGGAAAAAACATTTGAAATTCAAATCGATTTATAAAAAACAAAACAAAAACATTAAAAACAGAAGTAATGACAATATTATTACCCCTTCTTTAAGACATAATGACTTGAGTTCAGCCAATTTCTTGTTCATCGCCTCTTCGAGGGCTTCTTTTCTCACTTTTAATGTTTCGAACATTTCTTTTTGTTTTTCTACTTTATTGTTCTCCAATTGATTGAGTGCTTCGTCTTCTATACGAAGTGTTGGCAAACTATGAGAACTAAGACTTCTTTGAATCGACAAATTGCTGGACCGCGAAGAAGGCGAAGGAACAGATATTGTGCTCAAATTGAGTTCAGATGCTATTTCTTCTATAGTTCGCGGAGGACTCAGAGAATTCTGAATAATAAATGAGAGAATAAGCAAGAGGTTTGAAAGGATTTTGAGATAAGAAAAGCTAAAAATAAACGTTTAGTAAAAGATTTATAAAACAAATGGAAAAACAAATAAATACTTTGTTTGAATTGCGTCTATCGATATAGAACTGATGCTGTGCTATAGCCATAGACCAAATGCATTTTGTTAGGGCAGCGCTGGCAGCAAACCAGACATAGACAGTCACATTGCACGGACCAAATGTTCGGCGGCTGACTGAGACTCTGATGATAGCGGCGCACATGGAATAGATTCAAAGCTCATTAAATGAGTTTCAATAAAAACATACAAAAAAGATGAAAACCCACTCAAAAAGTAATGTGAAATAAAAATGAGTAAAAATAATATAATAGAAGTGAAATCGGAATCATTTTTTCCAAAAGAGAGTATATTTTGTTTTATTTGTCAAAGTTATGGTTGACTGTACTCTATATATGTTTTATACAGTCGAATGAGTTTTAGTGCAAATTATAAGACATGCAACACATGCAGTGATAATAAAAGGAAAGGAATGTTCATTTGTGATCAGTGCACTTACTGTGTCGTCGGATCTGTGATTGCGGTGGAGAGATCGTCAAAATTGTCGATCGACTCTTCGATTGCGTTCTCATATAAATTGATTGAACTTAACGTATGGACAACACTAGAGAAAGAGTGATGGGATAGGGATGGGCACAATTAGCAGTACAAATATAGTATGAATGCAAAGTAGAGTATAATATAAATAAATATAGAATTTCTTTAAAGATGTGCACAAAAAGTATGTTTAGTTGAATACAAGTTTGCAAACTATGCGATACAACACTCACACCAAAAGTGATATTAACTCCAAAAATAGGTTTTCAAACGTAAAGTTTAAGTAAAGTTGTGTTTAAAAACTTAAGCGCAGAGAAGAATTTGGTGATTGAAAGACATCCCAACATAAAACACTGGTAACACTAAACACTGGGAGTGAGTGGAGTAAAGAGTGAAACACATTTACATTAACTAAAGACTAACTGAAAAATATTTAGTTTCAAAACAAATTGTTTTATTCGTTTCACTCAATTCCGAGTATGAAATCCGAACAAAATATTCTATAAAAACCGTTCAAAAAAGGGAAAGATTGAGCGCTTAATTGTATGCAACACTCTGTTAAACTACTGGTGCCTAATGAATGGCAGACACTCTGAGGCAATAAGTGCTGACACAACACAATAAGAATGCAGTCATAAATGGAAAGAAATGTATTATTAATATAACTCTTAAAATACGATATCTTATCGGATAATAAAACTAAGCGTTAGCACAAGTGTTGCCTCCAATACCGCAGTTCATGAGTCAAAATCAAATCAAAAGCAAATAAAGATAAAAAAGCGAAATATAGTTCGAAATGACTAACCGTTTTGGATCTCTTACTTCGATCGAGAATTTCTTTTCTCTGAAGTACAGGTTCTCGAGTTGTTTCCAAAGAAAATTTCGACGCGGAATACGTCGATCGTTATAATCAAATTGATTGATGCCTTTATAGCTCAATCCGAGCCAATAAGGAATACCTGTTTTATCCTTCAAGCATAACACGAGACAAGAGATGAGAATAGAAAAAAGAAATTATAATTTTTGATCAGAAATTATACAATAATTGAAAAACAAAAAACTTGTCTATAAAGTTAAGTAAAGTAAAGTAATGTTAAGGAAATTTATTAAATAAATCTGTTGAATAGGTTTCACTTACTTTAGTTTCATAGAAGTGTACGCCATATGTCGGCTGTTTTTCAATTATTGACATATATTTAACGATCGCATGGCCACGACTTTGACCCTTAAGTTCTTTGTAGTCTTCAATTACCTTATCCTCACTTGTAATTTAAAAAAAAGAAATGAATATAAAATTGTAAAACTTTAATAACATTTGTGTGTTTAATAGGATTCCGGATATTTCAAAATCGAAATACAAATCTAATAATAAATCGAAATTAAAATATAAGAAAAAAGAATTTAATAGAAAACATAAGACATGTTTTGATACATAAGACATAGAATTAATGTTTTTATATACTCTAAGAGTTTAGACTTCATATAAATTATATAAATTTTATTTTTAGATACGGAATCAAAAAAAAAGATATAAAGTTTTTGATGAACTGATGCACTGATAGTGAATGACAGTACTCACCAGACTTGCAGAGATGGAAGTTCTTTGAGAATATAAGTCGGAATGGGCTGTAATTTCTTGAGATAAGCTCTGGTTTTTGAATCACTGACAGACAAAAAGAGATACAAAAATAAATAATAGAAATGATTAATAATAGATAAGTACTCAACACAAGACAACACCAGAAGAAATAACGATTTTATATATGAACACAAAAAATCTATTCTCTATTATATTCTTTCTTTCATATAAATACAGTATTAATTATAAGACTTGTTATTCACTCAAACTATTTATCGCTTAAATCAAACGTTAAAAATATCTATGAATACAAGTGATTGTGAGCCCAGAGTTGTTGTGAGAGTAATACAAAAACCCAATTGTAATAAGATTTGTATTTTTATATAATATTAATACAAAGAATTTTGAGTAAAAACGCACGAATCGCACACTTACTTAACATAATCGCCATAAGTTGACTGCAATACAAGTGCCGCTAATAGGAAGACAGTGTCCGCATCCACTTGAATCACCTCCTTTTGGGTTATATAATAAATGAATTAGAGATAAGAACTAAATTATAAGAATTTTAATATAACATCAAAACACGTTCTCAATTTCAAAAAAAAGAAAACACAAAACCATTTATTCGGTGTTGTGGGTCAACAAACCCATACACTCCCACTAAATGCCAGATATATTGTGTTAGAGAATAGTATTTTAGTTATAAAAAAAAGTTTTTAACTAAGAGTTTGAATTAAATACAAAGATATTGCTTAACATTATTACTCGTTATCCCTTTTGGTAAGTGAGGGCACAAAACGTGTTTAATTATCTCATTTGAAAAATAAAAGAAATAAATAATAGAAGAAATGAGATTTTATTTGTAGATGTGTTTACAATATAATTGATTGTTAAGATTAAAAGCTTTTTTTGAATATTGAGTTCATGTTATGCATAAGTAGTTATGGCTATAAATAAAAGCTATTCTAACGATAGATACGATTACTCGCTATATATCATACAGTTTTGAGCGAATCTTTAGTCCATAATTAAGATAAATAAAGCATTGATTTCTTACCTCTAGATAGAGGTTTTCAAAGAGTTATCAAAAGAAATTGTAAAAAGAAATGGAAAAATTGAGAAAAGAAAAACTTTTCAAACATAAAAACATTAAATCATTGAATCCGAACGTAGGAGTAAATGATTGCATCCGAGAAAAAATAAATTATTGTAGACTAGGAGTGAGTATTTAAACGCGAAATTATTTATTACGACAAATATCTGATAAGAGTTTAGCAATGCATTCAACACATCGCTCAACACTACTCGCGAGGAATGAAAAATTCTGATAAAAGACGTTGCGTTTGGAGAAAAATTGACTTTTTTTCGATTAAAATTCCAAAATATCTTTTCTAAAAAAAAGATAAATTGTTGGCCAAATATTATTTGTCATAAAAAAAATTCGAATCGAATTTCCAAAATTAAATATCATTTTATTAAATAAAAAAAATGATAACTTAGAGGTTGGGAGACATAGAGAGAGGCAGAGAATAACCTATTTTGAGCTTAAGGGCGATCTTCAAAAGAGATCCCAGAGCTGAGAGAAAGAGAATGAAATATATTTGTGATTTCTGAGGAGTGACTTATTATAATTCTTACGACTAATGCTTTCCACAAAAATTGCTCTGAAAAACGCTTTTCTGTGAGTGAATAGAAATTCCTTCGAGACTTTCACTCCCAAAAAGATCATTGTGTGAGTGAGACATATATAATATTAGCGCACAGTTTGAAACGCACATACAATAACTCAAAAAATAGAGAAAGATTTATAAGAATAGAAGAAAAAGTGGAGAAAAATATTTTCTACACTTTTATATTTCACTATAAGTTTCAAAAAGAAACACTTCCCATATGTTTGACTACTGTCACGAACCGTATAAGACATACATTTAGAAAAAGACATTAAACCCAAATTCATATTTAATAACATAAAAAAAGTTTGTTTGCTTTGGAATTATGCGAAGTCATCAGTAAATTCAATAAAATCAATATAAAAAGTGAAAGGAAATTCATGTCATGAATGCTCAGACATTTATGACAATCACTATTAGTTTGAAAGTTTCATTCACTTTAAGTAATAAAAACAAAATTATCTGAACATTGGCTCAAAAGGAGAAAAAAAATTCAATTCATCTGAAAAAAAATATTGGATTACTCTTCGGTTGAAAAATGGTTTATTGAAATTCAAATGACAATTACATATAGAGAGAGGAGAGGAATAGCAAAAGAAATTGAAACTAAAAATATTTCTTATGGTTCGAGGAGTGCATTGAAATCAAATTAAATCAAACGAAATATTCAATAAACAGGTTCGCATCGAATAACTACTGAATTTAAAGAAAAAAGTATATTGAAAATTGATCCCTCATGAAGTTTATTGAACGTCATAACAGAGTGTCTTCAGACCCAGAATCCAAACTAAAATATTTATAAAATATATTTCTATATCTAACCAACCCTTCAGCTAATAAAATCAAAAATTCTAAATAAGATTATTAATTCAAAACAAATCGTAAAACAGAATCAAAATTTCAAATATAAATCCAGTTTTTTGACATAAATAGCACTACTAATCGAGTAATTAATGTGAAGCGCAAACACTAATAGAGTATAGAATGAACTAAACATAAATTATTTGCTTCAAAGTTGTGATTAATTCAATTAGAAAAACACATTTAAGAGAATAATTGTTATTTTAAGACTTACTCACTATTAATAGAGTCAATGAATATCACAAAAATTCACAAATACTTTGGTCAACACTTAGCACTTAACCACCGGACAGAGTATATTGTATTCGCAAAAACTAAGCGTAAAAAATGTATTTAAGTTCGCAGTCAAACACAACAAACCGATAGGACTCCACACAGTGAGAGAGCACAGAGAGTATTGAAAACAAGATATTGTATTGAATGGTATTTAGAGTATGAGTGAGTGTTTCGTTCGTATACTTCAACTACAACTGAGAAATCCAAGCGATTGAGTAAAAGAAGTTTTTAAGTAAAGGCTGCTTTTCAGTACGAGTCTCAGCACCAGAACTAACTCACATACAACTGGCCCAACATTTTTCTTCTCGGAGTACTTCCCACTCTCTAACGAATTGCTCCCCTTATGGTAGAGGCAGTTATGGTCATCAACCATAAGATATAAAACGCGTTTATTATATTTCAACATTAGGTTTACTTCAATGCCAAATGAGTTTTATTCTTTAAAACTGAAGGCATAACCAGAAAAATCTTTATCACTCCTAATAATCAATAAGAATTCGTGTCTAAAAACTTTACTATAATTCGTTAATTTGTTTTTTATCGTTTAATATTTCGAGTGTTAGACTTCATTAATGATAATTTCACGACAAAATTGTTTGTCTGATGTGTTTGGGTTCAGAGCTTTTTTAGTTACACATAATTGAGTTTTGATTATTTTTTCCTATTATTTAATTTAAACCAAAAAGGAATGTTAACTTTAATCGTATGAAACGAATGGCCAAACCTTATAGTCTAGGAATGCATTGTATACTACATTTCAATTCAATTGGATTCGTGTGAATTTGATTTGGATCTGCCATTCATTCCATTGTAGAATGTATTGAATGCAAATCTATGTTAATTATCACAGTTTGAAAACAAGTCTTTACTTCAATCACGTTTATAATTATTAATATTTATTAAAATAATTATCAATTATTCAGTTCAAAGTCAAAAAGATATTATAATTTCTTATGAATTTCTTTTTATTTAATTAAAAAGTAACCCAGAATTTCAGAATAATGAATATTGTTGTTTAGGATTTATACGAATCGAAGGGAAATTTTAAGGTAAAAATTATTCATGAATTGTGACTCAGAGTTATGTGATTCATGAGTAGTGATGAAAACGAGATAAGTATTTATCGCAATAATTATGGGGAAAATATATTTTGTTTACAGCAATAGGAATAAAGTTTCTCTTATTTTTTGTTTCAGTCGTTTCTAAATTAATTTGATTTAAGCGACTGAAGGCTAATCTTTATTAATCACGAATTAAATAAAGTATTTCTTTCGGTAACAAAACTCAATTGTTATGTTTTGATCGATTACTGATTATATCCACAATTTTAAAACTTTTAACAGAAGCAGAAAATTGTGTTTTTGTAATCTTTGAGAATAAGGACATCACTTAACACAACTGACATAAGAAATACCACAACAATTGTGTTTCGATTCATTACATTCACCATTCGATTAGTTCATTGTTTTGGATGACAAGAGTTTTTTTTAATATTCAAGAATAAGAAAAACAAGTCAATGGTTTTAAATTAAGAAAAACTCGATTGAAATTCCCCTTAATTTAAATTTAGAACTGAACCCACTCTGCATTACAAGCACTGAATTGATTAAATAAATAGTTAGTAAAAGAGATAAGATTTACACAAACGGGTGCTTCGGTTTGAGACGTTCTTAAAAAAACTAGAGTTTCAGTTATTTTGTTTACATTATGTTATGTTTGTGTTAACTGTATTTATAGATAGAGAAGGATCTGAAAAATGATTTTCGTTCTTAAACATCATTTACTTTGAAATTAGTGGATATCTATAATCAATGAGTGTCTTAGCATTGAGTTAACGATTTTATATTTTTTGCTAAGTTTAAGGTCAATAGAAGTAATGATTTGAAATGAAATGATAAACATCTGTTGATCATTAATAATGCAATTCAATTGAATTACAACAGCAATACTCATGAATTAAATCCAAATATTTATTTGATTTTTATTTTAATTATCAAATCTGTTATAATAAAACTAATGATAGCCAGTCCTTCAAAACAGGGCAGTAAAGAGCTAATAATTTGACCCCAAACTGTGAGGTGATGTAAACAGAGGGTATTTTCTTGCATTAAACTATTTTTAACTAAAACCATATTTTTAAATAGATTTCGGTCTAAAATTTGGTCAAATCATGATATGCTAACCAATTGTCATCATTTCTTTATAGTTGTAATGGAGAGCAGACATATTCAAACTATAGTCACGGCTTTGATTTTTTAAAACAACCCCAGGATATCGGAATTTATTTGTACAATTGCACAGTACATCAGTGACTCGGATATATACAATATACCAGATTTCAACTTGGCATCTTTACTCAAATCAATTTAGAATTTCGACAAAAAGTCTTCCACACCAATCCACCCAATATCTACTGTTGCCAAGCATCCAGGTTCTACCTTGATTCTCTAGGAATTAGTGTGTTTCTCTAGGTTAGAAAGTACTGCAGCAGGTATGTCGAGGGGGGGGGGGTCTAGCCCGGAATATCCCCTAGCAAAATTTGTGGTCAATCTCTATGGACAGATATCTTAAATTTTGAGAAAAAATGGGAAAACCCCAAAAAATGGGAGAAAAACCACAATACCCCCTAGCGTTTTGGACCTTCTACATCTCTGGCACTGTCCAATCGTTTCTAAGGACAAGGGATATATCCTGCAGATTTTCGAAAATTATATGTTTCTAGTAATGATCATATATATGTTGGTGACAGTCGAGTTTAACCACCCCTTAGTACTCTTTATTCATAGATATTCAATGGGGAGGTATAGGAACCCACATTCCTCTATTTTGAGACCAACAGTTTGATTAACAATTAATTAATTCATTTAAAAACTTAAAAAATGGATCGAAGAAACGTCATTTGTCACCAAAATTAGAGAATATACTATAATTCTATGCAAATTCTGTAAAAATTTCAGCTTTTAAGAATTCTGTGAAAGCATCCTTGTATTAAACCACTATTTTCTTACTATTGAGGTGTTATACGGGCGGATGAAAATTTGCTGTTTTTTCAATTGTAATCCACAAATAGGACCAAAATATGTAAGCTGACAAAATACTAGGGTGCGCTCGAAATCCTATGTGACAAATTCTGAGGGTTAAATACTGCAACATTTCATAACAGGTTTTATGGTCTTCAGGAATCAATTAACCCCATAATGTATATATCGTTGGAAAGCTTATGGTATAACAAATCCGACGGTATATAACACAGGTCTGACCATTACCGTCGGTATCACCGCCGCGCTGGTCACTCACAGCAGAGGAATAATTTTAACCACAGTCTACGCACTATTGACTAAGTTTTCCGACGATATATATATTGCGGGGTTAATTGATTCTTGAAAACTATATATCCACTTAATTAATTAATGTTACAGTATTTTCACCCTCAGAATTTGTCACCTAGGATTTTGAGCGCACCCCAATATTTTGTCAGCTTACTTATTTTGGTCTTATTTGTGGATTACAATTAAAAAAAACCGCAAATTTTCATCCGCACTTAAAATGCCTCAATAGAAATTGAAATTGAAGACAAAAGTTTTTGTGAAATTTCCCGGTAATATATCGTTTTCGCGCCTTTTTAGGGAATAACTATTTTTCTTATTAAGTATTTTTGCACATTTCTGTTTCAAAATTAATGTTCAAATTGTTAACATTCATAAAATGTACTGATAGTGGAATTTAATCCAAAACGTCGAAAACTAAAATGTAGAATCCAAGATTTCGAACGTAAAGTGTAGAAAATATTTCAACAATCGTGGGTAGCCAAGTACAAGGGTAGCCAAGGTCGGTCGAGTCAGGGGGTATAGAGAGGGTGTTATTTTGAAAAACTCTGCTTAAAATGTCAGAAGGAGTATAAATTTTTTCAAAATGTGAAAAATGCACAGGGCATGGATGGGCAAAAGAAAAGAACAGATCGGAATATCCCCTGTGATTTTGGCCTATGCCCTATACGTCGCTCGCCAGGTACCCCCCATATCAGAGTTGAATATTCGGTCTAAATCCTTAGAAAAATAACAGAACTTTATCAAATTCTTGCTAAATTTGGTAAATTCTTTTAAGTTCTTAAAGAAATCATCACAATTTAACACTAAATTCTGTTTAATTCTTGCAGAATTAGTCGAAATTCTTTTAAATTGCGTCATTTGTAATTGAGTTCTGCAAGAATTTGACGATTGCGCAATACCTCCTGGACCCCCCTGTCCAAAATCTGGCAAAATTTGTGACGTCACACCCAGGGATACTTCCACTGGTTTCGCCAAAATTTAATACCTCCATGAAATTTTTTCCTTTGCCAATCCCTGGCACAGGGGGAATAAGATAAAAAACTAAAATATTTTGCAGCGCTTAAGTCAGGGGAGGGGTATTTTGCAAAATCTCAAACTCAGGAGGGTATTTAGGCTATACCCCCTTGACCACCCCTGAATAAGATGGTGCAGCAATATACGCACAATCAATCGATTACAGCTGTCGGGACTGAATCAGTCTTTTGCGTTAGACTTCTGTGTATAGCATGAGTACAGTTTTAACTTTATTTAATATATTAATAAAAAAGTTTATTCATGGAAGAAGTTTATCAAATGATATTATTATGATTTTTCAAACTTATTTAGTCACTCATTAATATTGAGACAATATTCTTCACTTATGAATATTCAACAGCTCAGAGCATACAATTAAACTTTAATTTTTATATTATAAAAGTATTTGTAGATTGATTTCATGAAATGGACACTTCACTGCATAATTGGTTTTCAATAAATTTTCAATCGAATCTGTACTCGAAATTACGAAATTTCATGAAATAAATCTCCATTTCTTTTCAATTTTATATTATTAGTCAATTACTAATCGATAATTAGTAATAATTTGTATACTTTAATCATTGAACATATGTTGGAAAGAAAATTCTAAAAATAAATTTCTTTATGAATAAATTTAAATTATTAAATAAAGTTAAAGCCGTACTCATGCTATACACAGAAGTATACATTCTTCATTCAAAAACCGCATGCATGGATTACAGATAGGAAAATCTTGGAAATTTATACTTCATTCAAGCCCTGAGTTCAATTTAATTAATAAAATTAATAAAAAAAATATTCAGTGTAAAAATAATCTAGTGAAAGAATTTTCCCTATTAATCCTTAATAATCTAATACTTACTATGGAACTTTCTGAAGTGCGGATTAAAATTTGCGGTTTTGATTTAACTAATCGATAAAGTGTCTGATTATAGTTTACTATACAAAATTTAAGGGTGTCCAACCAACTCCTTGGTATTTTTTAGGGGTAAAAATATGAAATTCATGATAATATATGCTTTTAACAAATATTTTCTCAATTTACCCATGTGATATATACATCATTGGAAAGGTAATTTCAAACTACATTAGAAAATCCAGGTTATATTAAATTCTTATATAGTTTATAATTATCTTTATTTTCATATTAATCAAGCATTCATTGAACGCAATTTAAAATTACCTTTCCAACGAGATATATATTGAAGCACTGGTGCTTACAATTAAAAGAAATTAAAGAAAACGATATTTTGTTTAACAAAAAATGTCTTTTTATTTACGGAAAGAATACGAATTGAATTGCAGTTAAGAATAGAATAAAAACAGAAAAAATCTCAGTATTTATACAGAATTTAAATGCAGTAAAAAAGTCGTTAAAAGGAATGCAAACAATAAACAGAATTAGAATCTCTGACTGAGAGCTCGTGTGGCTCTCAATACCCCCTCTTGTCGGCGAAGTTTTTCCAAGAATCCGGACGGGGATAAGGCATAAAAGCGGGAGACCTGTCATCCCGTGGCGGGGGTCCTGTGCGTCGCCACAACCAATAGTCTTCTTTTCGTTCCAAAAACACGTATACCAAGTGCTGCCTGAGATCAGAGGTGACGTATGGGAGTCCTGACTCTCGCAAACGTTGAGCATATCTTTCGGCCATAGGTTGGTCTGCATTACCGATAGCGTACTTAAAGACAATCTTTTGTACATAAGCTCCGGGTCTGTAGGGCTGGCCAACGGCTGAGAGGAAACACTTCTCTCGTGTGAGGAGTCCAAGCGTGGGGTATATGTCGTACCTCTCGTCCCAATGCTTGTTTTCGAGAGCCACTATCTGTTGCTGTCATGGAGTAGTCTCTCGTCTTCGTTTTCTTCGTAACCGTCCTCTGAGGTCTGGCCAGTGAGCGCTTTGACTGTAAACGTAGTAATACGTCAAATAAACGACTCAACAGATTAATGGTCGCCTCAGTTGTGTTTCTTTTTACAGCTGAAGCCCATGTGAAGCGCGAGTGGTTGTCGACAACAGTCAGGATGTACTTCACAGACGTATTAGCACTGGCTGTACCCATGATTATCGTATCCATAGACCAAAGAGCGTTAGGTCTGTCGGGCGTTTCAATAGCGTTGTACTGATCGAGTGTCGGCTCATTTGGCGGTTTGACTATTTGACACGAATGACAAGTTTTGACGTATTGTGTGATGTCGTGGTCCCTTGTAGGCCACCAAAAGCGGGCGGAGATCACACGTTTGGTCTTCTCGATGCCCAGGTGTCCAGCGTAGGTGTGGAACTGTCTCAGGACATCATTTACGAGTGAGGGCGAAAGGACAAGTCTGTCTAAACCATTGTAATGTATACCAATGAGTCCTCTGATTTCTATCTTGTAGGCGGAGATATCGTATTGTGTCGAAGAAAATGCGTCTTCTATTACGAATATTAGGACTGGATTTCGAGACAGACTGTCGGCGACGGCGTTGCCCTTGCCGGGGCGGTAATGGACTGTGTAGTCGAAATTGCATGAGCGTACAGACCATCTGAATAGTCGAGAACTGAGGTTTTCAATACTGAAGAGCAATCTAAGCGCTGAACAGTCGGAGTAGACGTTAAAATAGACGCCGTCGAGGTATACCCCGCTTTGACGACTGCAATACATTCGAGTTCCGGTGCGGAATAACGCCTTTCGTGAATGTTCAGCTTATAGCTCAAGAAGGCTATTGGTCGCAATTTTTCGTCGAGTCCTCTTTGCATAAGGACGGCTCCCAGGCCTACACAGAAGGCATCGGTCTGTATTACCAGACGGTCAGGGAGTTTGGCGTTGTATACGGCGAGTACTGGTGGTGTGCACAGGGCTTTCTTGAGGTTTTCGAAGGCCTAGCGTTAAGGCTCAGCCCACACGAAGTAAATGCTTTTGCTGTAAGTGCAGTCAATGGTTCGGCGACAGAACTAAAGTTTTCAACAAAAGATCGATAGAAGTTCGCTAATCCAACGAATTCCATGATTTTTTAACCGATTTCGGAGTCGCGAACTCTTGAACGGCCTTTACTTTGTTTGGCGACGGGCGGAGACTAAATGACCCAAAAACTCGACTTTTTCTTCAAAGAATTTGCATTTTTCGCGTCTTAGGCGTAGACCATCTCTGTGCAAAGTCTCAAAGAGTCTGGTCAGCAGTTCATAGTGTTCTTCGAGTGTCGGTGTGTGAACAAGATGTCGTCTAAGTATATCTCGAGACCATGACCAATGAGGTCATGCAATACTTGTTGTATTTCTCACATAAAAGCCGAGGCAGCGTTCTTTAGACCCATAGGTAAGACTAACCACTCGAAGTGTGCAAAGGGAGTAAACAAAGGCTGTCTTCTCAATGGAGTCGGGGTGCAGTGCTATCTGCCAGTATCCCCACGCGATGTCCAAAGTTGAGAACACAGTTGAACTTGATAGCTTATCAATGAGGTCACTGATGACGGGTATACGCTCGTGCTCTGCGATGGTCTGCGCGTTCAATAGTCTGTAGTCTAGGACGGGCCTCTTCTGTCCGTTCCGTTTGTCAACTAAGAACATCGGATGTCCGTAGGGAGACATTGATTGTCGTATAAGACCTCGACTTTAGAGTTCATCGACGTGTCCTTTGAGTTCGGCTTCTCTTGTCGGAAAGTAGCGATAAGGGCGGCGATAGATGGGGAACGAGTCAAGCTTTAGTCGTATTCTGTATTCGAAGTTTCTGATCCGTCCAACGAACTGGTCTTTAGTCGCAAGGAAGTCGAATCTTTCTAAGAACTCAGTCGTGGAGTATGGCTGTGAGGGCGAAGAGAGAGCGTCCGCTGTCTTAACGGTCTATCGATGCCATTTGAAACTGAATTCGAGTTCAAAGGCTCTTGCGGTGTCTAAACGACAACGTATCTCTTGCCTATAAGCATCACATACGCAAAGTTGTCCATCACTTGGAATTCGGTTGTGTGTACAAGAGAGCCAATGCGTAGGACTGCGGTGACAGACCCTCGAGTCCTCTTCATAGTGCTAACCTCTCGGACAGTGATTGTACGCGAAGAGTCAGGTTAAAGGTTCGCTCTCATTGCGGCGGTGGCTGACATTATGTTAATAGTGGCTCCGGTGTCGAAGAAAGGGCGGAAGGGACGGCCATTCTGAACGACGTTCAAATACAGGAAATCATCCGCTGTGGCAGCGCTTGCGGAGTGCATATCATGTAATGGGGCACTCGGAGGCTTTGATTCCTTGTGTTCAGCAGTGCGGTGACATTCGCGTCTCCAATGCATTTCTCTTACGCCACAGTTAATGAGACAATGACGGCAAGGATTGCGCGGAGGTTTCGAGTGATCTATAGGTCCAGAGCGCTTTTTCTCACCGTATGGTTTCTTGTTTTCAAACCGTTTCCTTTTGTCGATTCTGGGTTTCGGTTCGTCTTCGACGATGTTGACTACTTTGTCGTTGGGACGATAGTAGCGGTTCTTCAGTCGTCTGTTCTCTTCGAGGGCGACGGCGGCTGAGAGCCATTCCTTACATGTCTTCGGTCTCTTACTTGTAATGTACATCTTGTACTCATCTGGCATTCCACGCGTTAAGAACGTTAACTGAATCTCTTCGGGAGCGCGGGCGGCTTTCATCCATCGGCGCATTTCGTTGTAATAGTCGCTCACAGTTTCACTTCTCTAAAGAATGCGTTGCGAGGCGTCTACCATTCGGTTTATCTCGGCCTGACCAAAGCGTTCGATCATATCGGCTCTGCATTTGGTCCAAGAGGTCGTCTCCAAATGCAGAATGATCTCTAAGGCGAACCACTTGAGGGCATCACCTGCTAAATGTCCGGGAAGTTCCTAGAGTCTTTCTATATTCGTGAGTCGGAGGGTCAGGGCCTGGTAGACGTCGAGAAACTCATTGACCGTAAGTGTAGAGCCAGAACCGGAGTACTTCTTACAGGAGATCTTTATTGGTTTCTGTGGAAGTGTCGGCTGAGGTGCTGGAATAGGGGATACCATTGGCGCTGTCGGCGCGCATTCGCCGAAATCATATCTTCGCATAGCAGTAGGTACGGGTGTCATAGCGAAGGGCGTGCGCTGAGTTACGCTAAGAGTAGACATATAATCGCTTACCGCATCGACATCTGTGTCTCCTGCGGCGATCAGTGGAACCGGTCGGTTGTCATCTCTTGCAAACTGCGGTCTCCTAATTAAAACTTGTGGTCCCGTGAAGTAATCTCTTAGCGCTTGTAAGTCCAGATCCACCAGAGCTGTGGGAGCGTTTGGTCTTCTGTTTTGACCAGTTGGACGCTTATTTCTGAGCCGGACTGACGGACGTACTGGTCTTCTTAAGCTGTGAGACATTCTGTTGTGGGCTTTGACTTAATATTAGAATCGGTTTGCTTTTCGAAGAGATCTAACGGTTTTTAGTCACTGTTTCTGTTGTGAACAGTGATTTCGGAATATTTTGCGGAATATTCTGTTAGTCGTGAAGAGTATGGGAATAGGAGCGGATCCTACATTGACTGCGCCATAATTGAAGCACTGGTGCTTACAATTAACAGAAATTAAATAAAAAGACATTTTTTGTTAAACAAAACTTCGTTTTCTTTAATTTCTGTTAATTGTAAGTACCAGTGATTCAATATGATATGGGTAAATTGATAAAATATTTGTTATTCGTTTATTTTTCTAATTTAGACAGAATTTCATATAATATTGCAAAACCGTCTATAAATCAGTTTAATTATTTAGCAAATTTGGTATTATTTCACTGATTAAGCATACATTAACTGATTTGTATATTTTAAACAAGATCAACAATTAATATGATAATTTTCACCTTCTAGTTGTCGAACCGATCAACTCTACTCTTGCACAAACTACAGTAGGGATGGGCAATGTGAGGGTATAGCCAAACAACCCCCTGTCTCCGAAAAATGAACAAAATACCCATGACATTTGCGCGCATTCAACAATTTTTTGATTTTACCTTACTCTTCACATGTGCATTTTCCATATTTTGAATTTTGGTCTATACCACCCTTCGGCGCCTTTATGCTTAACTATTTTGTGGTTTTTAGAGAAACAGGGTATACCATCCATTGCCCCTCATTAAAAAGGCATATCAAATATCAAAAATATCAAAATCAAATATCATATCAAATATCAAAAAGGCTAAATGTGAGCTTTTTTGGTCATTAGAACTATTTATGGCCTATTTCTTCATTAAAATATTTTTGTTGAAGTGATTTTCGTTGAACTGATAGTAACCCCATTAACGCTATTTTACGAAAAGATTTCGTGAAGTTTACCTGTGCAGTACTGTATGAATTGTTAAAATCGTTCATGGAAAACATTTAAAGAATTTCAGAAGGCGTTCTCCTGAAACAGGCCATATCATCCGAGTTGTGGCCATCTCTGGTATTAAAGTATCTATTCTTACAGTATATGATTGGAAAAGAACAAAAAGTTTCGATAAATATAAGTAAAAAATCTTAGGATTTTTTCCAATATTGAGGTAATAATATCTCAAGAACGATCAAAGCTATCATAATGGAACCAAGCTCATATTGAATTATAGACGATTCTTAACTTTTTATAAGCAGGTTCAAAAATCAGGTATAATTTGAGCACAATTTTGCAGCAGTAAGAAAAATCCCCCTTTTCCCTAATTCATTTTATATTGCATCAATTCTATTTTCTTATTTCCACAAAATCAACTATGTACTACTGAAACCAAATGAAAGTCTCGGGGGTAAGAATGTCTTTCTTTTCCTTAAAATAATAATATTTTCTATATGATTTAGGAAAAGACATTCTCACCCCTTGGACTTCTTTTGGTTTCAGTAGTATTATCCCTGAATTTCGATACTATTCATTAAATGCTCAATATAATATAGTTCAAATTTATATAAAAGCTTGGTCTCATTATGATGACTTTGACCGTTCTTTTTTCTTGGCTTGTATTCATCGAACCTTTTTATTCTTTCCCATTCATGTATCGTTCCTTATTGTGAACACAATTAACTATTTTATAACATTGTATTCATTGCTATGAAAGCACTTTTAAAGAAAATGTTTTAAATGTTCACTAATGAGGAAATATTTAAACGGAATTTTAAATATCAAGTGAACGACACTATAATAATTGATTGTTAATAAAGTGTACATAAAATAGAATCCCTTTTACACATCATTTATACAATACTTCCCACGTATTATTAAATTAGATTTGTCTTTGATTTATATTTATTTTTCTATTCCTGTTATATAAACTCATTTTCAGTCTGTTATGTCATTCGAAATAGAATTAAATTCACTATAAATTCAATTCATTTTTATGTTTTCTCAATAATTCCTTATAAAAATAAAACTCTTTTCCCGAAAACCTCTAAATTCTTGTCTAATTTATATAACATTAGAATTTTATTTATAGAAAGCATTTATGTTTTTTTTTTTTTTGAAATCTTTGTATTTATTTATATTCTATTCATCTATTGTGACATTTATTTTGCTATTTTAAGCATTACTTTTACAAAACAGCAAAGAAATCAGTTTTTGATTAAGCGCTTGAAGTTTAAGGCCTCAACTCATTAACCATTGAATCCTATTTAAGATTTCTTTGTTTATCGATTAAAAATAAATTGAATTTTATATTATGATTAAGAGATTTTCTAATTAAAATATTTCTGCTCTTTATGTCTAATGAAAAGATTAATTAATTCAGACTTTAAATATGTTAATCAGAATGACAGAAAAAGGGAGAGGAATGGAGTGAATAAATAGAGAGAAAGACATAATTCAGTGCCAAATCCACGTGTTAGTTTGTAGGGATGGGCAGAGTGCTAAGGGTTTTATATTCAACGAAGGACTTGGGGCAGAATCAGAAACTATTGCATACTTCCACATAATTTTTTCAAAAGCTCTTGAAGAGAAAAATACCGGTAAGAGCATCCTGCACATTTTGGAGGTAAAATTTTGCAAGGAGAACATTTGAGCTCTATTCCCTAGTGCATCCTTGTTATTTTTATAAACTTGATTGCATATTTGAGAGACTTTCAAACGATAATTAAGGAATTTTACTCACATTAAGATCCAGATATAATTTTAATTAATCTGGGTAGTGCATTAATTATGTGCTTAAATAAATCCTTTTTCATTAAGAAATGTTAATTTTTTAAAATTCTAAACTAAAGTTCTTATAACACACATGTTGTGGAATAAATTCCATTATATGGATTAGTCCAAGCTCAAATTTTTGTTTATATGCTATTCGCCGAAATCCATTTTGCAAAAGGTTGTAATAAAAATCCAAATCGCCAAAAATAATAAAATTACATAATTTATACACTAAATTGCATAGCACTGATTAACTATATTTTTTTCTATATTGTTCAAAAATTTTAATTTAATCCAAAAGTTAGATAAATAATAATAAATAAAATAAATAATAATAACAATGATAATATGTTAGAAATATACTCAAGTTCTTAGCAAATGGAATAATTTGGTAATATTTTAATTACAGATCTATAGTATAGTTATTCTGTTGGTTTGAATAGATAACTGACTGCATCGATAACTTCGATAGAATTAATTAAAGATTATTTTCATAATTAATACGAAGTCATTTAATATCACATATAAATTATGTCTTCCGTTAAAAATATAATATTTTGCCAATGGATTTATCGAATAGGAACTATACCCAAATCTTGAATAATTATGGTAACAGGTGTAAAAAGGCTTTAAAGTTATATAAACCTATAAAAAGATTAAAATCAGTGAAAAATAATGTAATGACAAAAGTTGATTCATTTATTCATTATTTGTATAAATTATAAAAATGAATCGATAAACAGGGTAATGAATTAAACATTTTATTAAACTTTAATTTTATTAAATTAAACGTTTGTCCGATAAATCTAAAACATCACTTAATTGCACACCAAATAACCAAACATTATTCATATTAGAAAAGATTATTCAATAATTTCATTCATAATTTACATAAAGTACTATCACCTCAGGAATCAAAAGGCATATGAAATAAAGTTGACTTTTACACCAGAACTCAAATTTTAGTACAGGAATTACTGTATAAAA